>WNGS01002798.1:5332-16768 GCA_020271785.1 Procambarus virginalis | reverse complement strand
AGACAGTCTGGTCTCACCAACAATGAGACAGTCTGGCCTCACCAACATGAGGCAGTCTGGTCTCCCAACAATGAGACAGTCTGGTCTCACCACAGTGAGACAGTCTGGTCTCACCAACAGTGAGACAGTCTGGCCTCACCAACAGTGAGACAGTCTGGCCTCACCAACAGTGAGACAGTCTGGCCTCACCAACAGTGAGACAGTCTGGCCTCACCAACAATGAGACAGTCTGGCCTCACCAACATGAGACAGTCTGGCCTCATCAACAGTTAGACAGTCTGGCCTCACCAACAATGAGACAGTCTGGCCTCACCAACAATGAGACAGTCTGTCTCACCAACAGTGAGACAGTCTGGTCTCACAACAATGAGACAGTCTGGCCTCACCACAATGAGACTGTCTAGCCTCACCAACAATGAGACAGTCTGGCTCACCAACAATGAGACAGTCTAGTCTCACCAACAATGAGACAGTCTGGCCTCACCAACATTGAGACAGTCTGGCCTCACCAACATGAGACAGTCTGCCTCACCAACAATGAGACAGTCTGGCCTCACCAACAATGAGACAGTCTGGCCTCACCAACAATGAGACAGTCTGGCCTCACCAACAATGAGCAGTCTGGTCTCCACACAATGAGACAGTCTGGTCTCACCAACAGTGAGACAGTCTGTCTCACCAACAGTGAGACAGTCTGGTCTCACCAACAATGAGACAGTCTGGCCTCACCAACAATGAACAGTCTGGTCTCACCAACATGAGACAGTCTGCCTCACCAACATGAGACAGTCTGGTCTCACCAACAGTGAGACAGTCTGGCCTCACCAACAATGAGACAGTCTGGCATCACCAACAATGAGACAGTCTGGCCTCACCAACAATGAGACAGTCTGGTCTCACCAACAAGGAGACAGTCTGGCCTCACCAACAATGAGACAGTCTGGTCTCACCAACAATGAGACAGTCTGGTCTCACCAACATGAGACAGTCTGGTCACCAACAGTGAGACAGTCTGGCCTCACCAACAGTGAGACAGTCTGGCCTCACCAACATGAGACAGTCTGGCCTCACCAACAGTGAGACAGTCTGGCTCACCAACAATGAGACAGTCTGGCCTCACCAACAATGAGACAGTCTGGCTCACCAACAATAGACAGTCTGGCCTCACCAACAATGAGACAGTCTGCCTCACCAACAATGACAGTCTGGTCTCACCAACAATGAGACAGTCTGGTCTCACCAACAATGAGACAGTCTGCCTCACCAACAATGAGACAGTCTGGCCTCACCACAATGAGACAGTCTGGCCTCACCAACAATGAGACAGTCTGTCTCACCAACAATGAGACAGTCTGGCTCACCAACAATGAGACAGTCTGGTCCTCACAACAAGAGACAGTCTGGCCTCACCAACAATGAGACAGTCTGGCCTCACTCACCAACAATGAGACAGTCTGCCTCACCAACATGAGACAGTCTGGCCTCACCAACAATGAGACAGTCTGGTCCTCACCAACAATGAGACAGTCTGGTCTCACCAACATGAGACAGTCTGGTCTCACCAACAGTGAGACAGTCTGGTCTCACCAACAATGAGACAGTCTGGTCTCACCAACAATGAGACAGTCTGGCCTCACCAACAATGAGACAGTCTGGTCTCACCAACAATGAGACAGTCTGGCCTCACCAACAATGAGACAGTCTGGTCTCACCAACAATGAGACAGTCTGGCCTCACCAACAATGAGACAGTCTGGTCTCACCAACAATGAGACAGTCTGGTCTCACCAACAGTGAGACAGTCTGGCCTCACCAACAGTGAGACAGTCTGGCCTCACCAACAGTGAGACAGTCTGGCCTCACCAACAATAAGACAGTCTGGTCTCACCAACAATGAGACAGTCTGGCCTCATCAACAGTTAGACAGTCTGGCCTCACCAACAATGAGACAGTCTGGCCTCACCAACAATGAGACAGTCTGGTCTCACCAACAGTGAGACAGTCTGGTCTCACCAACAATGAGACAGTCTGGTCTCACCAACAGTGAGACAGTCTGGTCTCACCAACAGTGAGACAGTCTGGCCTCCCAACAGTGAGACAGTCTGGCCTCACCAACAATGAGACAGTCTGGCCTCACCAACAGTGAGACAGTCTGGTCTCACCAACAGTGAGACAGTCTGGTCTCACCAACAATGAGACAGTCTGGTCTCACCAACAATGAGACAGTCTGGCCTCACCAACAATGAGACAGTCTGGCCTCACCAACAATGAGACAGTCTGGCCTCACCAACAGTGAGACAGTCTGGTCTCACCAACAATGAGACAGTCTGGCCTAAACAACAATGAGACAGTCTGGCCTCACCAACAGTGAGACAGTCTGGTCTCACCAACAATGAGACAGTCTGGCCTCACCAACAATGAGACAGTCTGGCCTCACCAACAGTGAGACAGTCTGGTCTCACTAACAATGAGACAGTCTGGCCTCACCAACAATGAGACAGTCTGGCCTCATCAACAGTTAGACAGTCTGGTCTCACCAACAGTGAGACAGTCTGGCCTCACCAACAATGAGACAGTCTGGCCTCATCAACAGTTAGACAGTCTGGTCTCACCAACAGTGAGACAGTCTGGTCTCACCAACAGTGAGACAGTCTGGTCTCACCAACAATGAGACAGTCTGGTCTCACCAACAATGAGACAGTCTGGCCTCACCAACAGTGAGACAGTCTGGCCTCACCAACAATGAGACAGTCTGGCCACACCAACAGTGAGACAGTCTGGCCTCACCAACAATGAGACAGTCTGGCCTCACCAACAATGAGACAGTCTGGCCTCACCAACAGTGAGACAGTCTGGCCTCACCAACAATGAGACAGTCTGGCCTCACCAACAGTGAGACAGTCTGGTCTCACCAACAATGAGACAGTCTGGAATCACCAACAGTGAGACAGTCCGGTCTCACCAACAATGAGACAGTCTGGCCTCACCAACAATGAGACAGTCCGGTCTCAACAACAATGAGACAGTCTGGCCACACCAACAGTGAGACAGTCTGGCCTCACCAACAATGAGACAGTCTGGCCTCACCAACAATGAGACAGTCTGGCCTCACCAACAGTGAGACAGTCAGGCCTCACCAACAATGAGACAGTCTGGCCTCACCAACAGTGAGACAGTCTGGTCTCACCAACAATGAGACAGTCTGGCCTCACCAACAGTGAGACAGTCCGGTCTCACCAACAATGAGACAGTCTGGCCTCACCAACAATGAGACAGTCCGGTCTCACCAACAATGAGACAGTCTGGTCTCACCAACAATGAGACAGTCTGGTCTCACCAACAATGAAACAGTCCGGTCTCACCAACAATGAGACAGTCTGGCCTCACGAACAATGAGACAGTCTGGTCTCACCATCAGTGAGACAGTCTGGCCTCACCAACAATGAGACAGTTTGGTCTCACCAACAATGAGACAGTCTGGCCTCACCAACAATGAGGCAGTCTGGTCTCACCAACAATGAGACAGTCTGGTCTCACCAACAGTGAGACAGTCTGGCCTCACCAACAGTGAGACAGTCTGGCCTCACCAACAATAAGACAGTCTGGTCTCACCAACAATGAGACAGTCTGGCCTCATCAACAGTTAGACAGTCTGGCCTCACCAACAATGAGACAGTCTGGCCTCACCAACAATGAGACAGTCTGGTCTCACCAACAGTGAGACAGTCTGGTCTCACCAACAATGAGACAGTCTAGCCTCACCAACAATGAGACAGTCTGGCCTCACCAACAATGAGACAGTCTAGTCTCACCAACAATGAGACAGTCTGGCCTCACCAACAATGAGACAGTCTGGTCTCACCAACAATGAACAGTCTGGCCTCACCAACAGTGAGACAGTCTGGTCTCACCAACAGTGAGACAGTCTGGCCTCACCAACAATGAGACAGTCTGGCCTCACCAACAATGAGACAGTCTGGCCTCACCAACAATGAGACAGTCTGGTCTCACCAACAATGAGACAGTCTGGCCTCACCAACAATGAGACAGTCTGGTCTCACCAACAATGAGACAGTCTGGCCTCACCAACAATGAGACAGTCTGGTCTCACCAACAATGAGACAGTCTGGCCTCACCAACAGTGAGACAGTCTGGCCTCACCAACAATGAGACAGTCTGGCCTCACCAACAATGAGACAGTCTGGCCTCACCAACAATGAGACAGTCTGGCCTCACCAACAATGAGACAGTCTGGTCTCACCAACAATGAGACAGTCTGGCCTCACCAACAATGAGACAGTCTGGTCTCACCAACAATGAGACAGTCTGGCCTCACCAACAATGAGACAGTCTGGTCTCACCAACAGTGAGACAGTCTGGCCTCACCAACAATGAGACAGTCTGGTCTCACCAACAATGAGACAGTCTGGCCTCACCAACAATGAGACAGTCTGGTCTCACCAACAATGAGACAGTCTGGCCTCACCAACAATGAGACAGTCTGGTCTCACCAACAATGAGACAGTCTGGCCTCACCAACAATGAGACAGTCTGGTCTCACCAACAATGAGACAGTCTGCCTCACCAACAATGAGACAGTCTGGTCTCACCAACAATGAGACAGTCTGGCCTCACCAACAGTGAGACAGTCTGGCCTCACCAACAGTGAGACAGTCTGGCCTCACCAACAGTGAGACAGTCTGGTCTCACCAACAATGAGACAGTCTGGCCTCACCAACAGTGAGACAGTCTGGCCTCACCAACAATGAGACAGTCTGGCCTCACCAACAATGAGACAGTCTGGCCTCACCAACAGTGAGACAGTCTGGTCTCACCAACAATGAGACAGTCTGGCCTCACCAACAATGAGACAGTCTGGCCTCACCAACAATGAGACAGTCTGGTCTCACCAACAATGAGACAGTCTGGCCTCACCAACAATGAGACAGTCTGGTCTCACCAACAATGAGACAGTCTGGCCTCACCAACAGTGAGACAGTCTGGTCTCACCAACAGTGAGACAGTCTGGCCTCACCAACAATGAGACAGTCTGGCCTCACCAACAATGAGACAGTCTGGCCTCACCAACAGTGAGACAGTCTGGTCTCACCAACAATGAGACAGTCTGGCCTCACCAACAATGAGACAGTCTGGCCTCACCAACAGTGAGACAGTCTGGCCTCACCAACAATGAGACAGTCTGGCCTCACCAACAATGAGACAGTCTGGCCTCACCAACAATGAGACAGTCTGGCCTCACCAACAATGAGACAGTCTGGTCTCACCAACAATGAGACAGTCTGGCCTCACCAACAATGAGACAGTCTGGCCTCACCAACAATGAGACAGTCTGGCCTCACCAACAGTGAGACAGTCTGGTCTCACCAACAATGAGACAGTCTGGCCTCACCAACAGTGAGACAGTCTGGCCTCACCAACAATGAGACAGTCTGGCCTCACCAACAATGAGACAGTCTGGCCTCACCAACAATGAGACAGTCTGGCCTCACCAACAATGAGACAGTCTGGCCTCACCAACAATGAGACAGTCTGGCCTCACCAACAATGAGACAGTCTGGCTCACCAACAATGAGACAGTCTGGCCTCACCAACAATGAGACAGTCTGGCCTCACCAACAATGAGACAGTCTGGCCTCACCAACAATGAGACAGTCTGGCCTCACCAACAGTGAGACAGTCTGGCCTCACCAACAATGAGACAGTCTGGTCTCACCAACAATGAGACAGTCTGGCCTCACCAACAATGAGACAGTCTGGTCTCACCAACAATGAGACAGTCTGGCCTCACCAACAATGAGACAGTCTGGCTCACCAACAATGAGACAGTCTGGCCTCACCAACAATGAGACAGTCTGGCCTCACCAACAATGAGACAGTCTGGCCTCACCAACAATGAGACAGTCTGGCCTCACCAACAGTGAGACAGTCTGGTCTCACCAACAATGAGACAGTCTGGCCTCACCAACAATGAGACAGTCTGGCTCACCAACAATGAGACAGTCTGGCCTCACCAACAATGAGACAGTCTGGTCTCACCAACAATGAGACAGTCTGGTCTCACCAACAATGAGACAGTCTGGTCTCACCAACAATGAGACAGTCTGGTCTCACCAACAATGAGACAGTCTGGCCTCACCAACAATGAGACAGTCTGGTCTCACCAACAATGAGACAGTCTGGCCTCACCAACAATGAGACAGTCTGGTCTCACCAACAATGAGACAGTCTGGCCTCACCAACAATGAGACAGTCTGGTCTCACCAACAATGAGACAGTCTGGTCTCACCAACAGTGAGACAGTCTGGCCTCACCAACAATGAGACAGTCTGGCCTCACCAACAATGAGACAGTCTGGTCTCACCAACAATGAGACAGTCTGGCCTCACCAACAATGAGACAGTCTGGCCTCACCAACAATGAGACAGTCTGGCCTCACCAACAATGAGACAGTCTGGCCTCACCAACAATGAGACAGTCTGGTCTCACCAACAGTGAGACAGTCTGGTCTCACCAACAATGAGACAGTCTGGTCTCACCAACAATGAGACAGTCTGGCCTCACCAACAATGAGACAGTCTGGCCTCACCAACAATGAGACAGTCTGGCCTCACCAACAATGAGACAGTCTGGTCTCACCAACAATGAGACAGTCTGGCCTCACCAACAATGAGACAGTCTGGCTCACCAACAATGAGACAGTCTGGTCTCACCAACAATGAGACAGTCTGGTCTCACCAACAATGAGACAGTCTGGCCTCACCAACAATGAGACAGTCTGGTCTCACCAACAATGAGACAGTCTGGCCTCACCAACAATGAGACAGTCTGGTCTCACCAACAATGAGACAGTCTGGTCTCACCAACAGTGAGACAGTCTGGCCTCACCAACAGTGAGACAGTCTGGCCTCACCAACAATGAGACAGTCTGGTCTCACCAACAATGAGACAGTCTGGCCTCATCAACAGTAGACAGTCTGGCCTCACCAACAATGAGACAGTCTGGCCTCACCAACAATGAGACAGTCTGGTCTCACCAACAGTGAGACAGTCTGGTCTCACCAACAATGAGACAGTCTAGCCTCACCAACAATGAGACAGTCTGGCCTCACCAACAATGAGACAGTCTAGTCTCACCAACAATGAGACAGTCTGGCCTCACCAACAATGAGACAGTCTGGTCTCACCAACAATGAGACAGTCTGGCCTCACCAACAGTGAGACAGTCTGGTCTCACCAACAGTGAGACAGTCTGGCCTCACCAACAGTGAGACAGTCTGGCCTCACCAACAATGAGACAGTCTGGCCTCACAACAGTGAGACAGTCTGGTCTCACCAACAATGAGACAGTCTGGCCTCACCAACAATGAGACAGTCTGGTCTCACCAACAATGAGACAGTCTGGCCTCACCAACAGTGAGACAGTCTGGTCTCACCAACAGTGAGACAGTCTGGCCTCACCAACAGTGAGACAGTCTGGCCTCACCAACAATGAGACAGTCTGGCCTCACCAACAGTGAGACAGTCTGGTCTCACCAACAATGAGACAGTCTGGCCTCACCAACAATGAGACAGTCTGGCCTCACCAACAGTGAGACAGTCTGGCCTCACCAACAATGAGACAGTCTGGCCTCACCAACAATGAGACAGTCTGGTCTCACCAACAGTGAGACAGTCTGGTCTCACCAACAATGAGACAGTCGGGTCTCACCAACAATGAGACAGTCTGGCCTCACCAACAATGAGACAGTCTGGCCTCACCAACAATGAGACAGTCTGGCCTCACCAACAATGAGACAGTCTGGTCTCACCAACAATGAGACAGTCTGGCCTCACCAACAATGAGACAGTCTGGCTTCACCAACAATGAGACAGTCTGGTCTCACCAACAATGAGACAGTCTGGTCTCACCAACAATGAGACAGTCTGGCCTCACCAACAATGAGACAGTCTGGTCTCACCAACAATGAGACAGTCTGGCCTCACCAACAATGAGACAGTCTGGTCTCACCAACAATGAGACAGTCTGGTCTCACCAACAGTGAGACAGTCTGGCCTCACCAACAGTGAGACAGTCTGGCCTCACCAACAATGAGACAGTCTGGTCTCACCAACAATGAGACAGTCTGGCCTCATCAACAGTAGACAGTCTGGCCTCACCAACAATGAGACAGTCTGGCCTCACCAACAATGAGACAGTCTGGTCTCACCAACAGTGAGACAGTCTGGTCTCACCAACAATGAGACAGTCTGGCCTCACCAACAATGAGACAGTCTGGCCTCACCAACAATGAGACAGTCTGGTCTCACCAACAATGAGACAGTCTGGCCTCACCAACAATGAGACAGTCTGGTCTCACCAACAATGAGACAGTCTGGCCTCACCAACAGTGAGACAGTCTGGTCTCACCAACAGTGAGACAGTCTGGCCTCACCAACAGTGAGACAGTCTGGCCTCACCAACAATGAGACAGTCTGGCCTCACCAACAGTGAGACAGTCTGGTCTCACCAACAATGAGACAGTCTGGCCTCACCAACAATGAGACAGTCTGGCCTCACCAACAGTGAGACAGTCTGGCCTCACCAACAATGAGACAGTCTGGCCTCACCAACAATGAGACAGTCTGGTCTCACCAACAGTGAGACAGTCTGGTCTCACCAACAATGAGACAGTCTGGTCTCACCAACAATGAGACAGTCTGGCCTCACCAACAATGAGACAGTCTGGCCTCACCAACAATGAGACAGTCTGGCCTCACCAACAATGAGACAGTCTGGTCTCACCAACAATGAGACAGTCTGGCCTCACCAACAATGAGACAGTCTGGCTTCACCAACAATGAGACAGTCTGGCCTCACCAACAGTGAGACAGTCTGGTCTCACCAACAATGAGACAGTCTGGCCTCACCAACAGTGAGACAGTCTGGTCTCACCAACAATGAGACAGTCTGGCCTCACCAACAATGAGACAGTCTGGTCTCACCAACAATGAGACAGTCTGGTCTCACCAACAGTGAGACAGTCTGGCCTCACCAACAGTGAGACAGTCTGGCCTCACCAACAGTGAGACAGTCTGGCCTCACCAACAGTGAGACAGTCTGGTCTCACCAACAATGAGACAGTCTGGCCTCACCAACAGTGAGACAGTCTGGCCTCACCAACAATGAGACAGTCTGGCCTCACCAACAATGAGACAGTCTGGCCTCACCAACAGTGAGACAGTCTGGTCTCACCAACAATGAGACAGTCTGGCCTCACCAACAATGAGACAGTCTGGCCTCACCAACAATGAGACAGTCTGTCTCACCAACAATGAGACAGTCTGGCCTCACCAACAATGAGACAGTCTGGTCTCACCAACAATGAGACAGTCTGGCCTCACCAACAGTGAGACAGTCTGGTCTCACCAACAGTGAGACAGTCTGGCCTCACCAACAATGAGACAGTCTGGCATCACCAACAATGAGACAGTCTGGCCTCACCAACAATGAGACAGTCTGGTCTCACCAACAATGAGACAGTCTGGCCTCACCAACAATGAGACAGTTTGGTCTCACCAACAATGAGACAGTCTGGCCTCACCAACAATGAGGCAGTCTGGTCTCACCAACAATGAGACAGTCTGGTCTCACCAACAGTGAGACAGTCTGGCCTCACCAACAGTGAGACAGTCTGGCCTCACCAACAATAAGACAGTCTGGTCTCACCAACAATGAGACAGTCTGGCCTCATCAACAGTAGACAGTCTGGCCTCACCAACAATGAGACAGTCTGGCCTCACCAACAATGAGACAGTCTGGTCTCACCAACAGTGAGACAGTCTGGTCTCACCAACAATGAGACAGTCTAGCCTCACCAACAATGAGACAGTCTGCCTCACCAACAATGAGACAGTCTAGTCTCACCAACAATGAGACAGTCTGGCCTCACCAACAATGAGACAGTCTGGTCTCACCAACAATGAGACAGTCTGGCCTCACCAACAGTGAGACAGTCTGGTCTCACCAACAGTGAGACAGTCTGGCCTCACCAACAGTGAGACAGTCTGGCCTCACCAACAATGAGACAGTCTGGCCTCAACAACAGTGAGACAGTCTGGTCTCACCAACAATGAGACAGTCTGGCCTCACCAACAATGAGACAGTCTGGCCACACCAACAGTGAGACAGTCTGGCCTCACCAACAATGAGACAGTCTGGCCTCACCAACAATGAGACAGTCTGGTCTCACCAACAGTGAGACAGTCTGGTCTCACCAACAATGAGACAGTCGGTCTCACCAACAATGAGACAGTCTGGCCTCACCAACAATGAGACAGTCTGGCCTCACCAACAATGAGACAGTCTGGCCTCACCAACAATGAGACAGTTGGTCTCACCAACAATGAGACAGTCTGGCCTCACCAACAATGAGACAGTCTGGCTTCACCAACAATAAGACAGTCTGGCCTCACCAACAGTGAGACAGTCTGGTCTCTCCAACAATGAGACAGTCTGGCCTCACCAACAGTGAGACAGTCCGGTCTCACCAACAATGAGACAGTTTGGCCTCACCAACAATGAGACAGTCCGGTCTCACCAACAATGAGACAGTCTGCCTCACCAACAATGAGACAGTCTGGTCTCACCAACAGTGAGACAGTCTGGCCTCACCAACAGTGAGACAGTCTGGCCTCACCAACAGTGAGACAGTCTGGCCTCACCAACAGTGAGACAGTCTGGTCACACCAACAATGAGACAGTCTGGCCTCATCAGCAGTTAGACAGTCTGGCCTCACCAACAATGAGACAGTCTGGCCTCACCAACAATGAGACAGTCTGGCCTCATCAACAGTTAGACAGTCTGGTCTCACCAACAATGAGACAGTCTAGCCTCACCAACAATGAGACAGTCTGGCCTCACCAACAATGAGACAGTCTAGTCTCACCAATAATGAGACAGTCTGGCCTCACCAACAATGAGACAGTCTGGTCTTACCAACAATGAGACAGTCTGGCCTCACCAACAGTGAGACAGTCTGGTCTCACCAACAGTGAGACAGTCTGGCCTCACCAACAGTGAGACAGTCTGGCCTCACCAACAATGAGACAGTCTGGCCTCAACAACAGTGAGACAGTCTGGTCTCACCAACAATGAGACAGTCTGTCCTCACCAACAATGAGACAGTCTGGCCACACCAACAGTGAGACAGTCTGGCCTCACCAACAATGAGACAGTCTGGCCTCACCAACAATGAGACAGTCTGGTCTCACCAACAGTGAGACAGTCTGGTCTCACCAACAATGAGACAGTCGGGTCTCACCAACAATGAGACAGTCTGGCCTCACCAACAATGAGACAGTCTGGCCTCACCAACAATGAGACAGTCTGGCCTCACCAACAATGAGACAGTCTGGTCTCACCAACAATGAGACAGT
>WNGS01002797.1:44775-56728 GCA_020271785.1 Procambarus virginalis | reverse complement strand
CTAGTATGGTAGTCTAGCTGCCCCCCTAGTATGGTAGTCTAGCTGCCCTCCTAGTATGGTAGTCTAGCTGCCCCCCTAGTATGGTAGTCTAGCTGCCCCCTAGTATGGTAGTCTAGCTGTCCCCTAGTATGGTAGTCTAGCTGCCCTCCTAGTATGGTAGTCTAGCTGCCCCCCTAGTATGGTAGTCTAGCTGCCCCCTAGTATGGTAGTCTAGCTGCCCCCCCAGTATGGTAGTCTAGCTGTCCCCTAGTATGGTAGTCTAGCTGCCCCCTAGTATGGTAGTCTAGCTGCCCCCTAGTATGGTAGTCTTGCTGCCCCCTAGTATGGTAGTCTAGCTGCCCCCTAGTGTGGTAGTCTAGCCACCCCCTAGTGTGGTAGTCTAGCTGCCCCCTAGTGTGGTAGTCCAGCCGCCCCGCATCTCTGGCCCATATTTATGAGACAAACACACATAGCGAGTCTCCCACAGCCCTGGTGGCTTGGAGCCTTGTAGTTGGGCTCTATATAGACTACAGGTGCACTCTCCCACCCCACCACCAGGGGAGGTGCACTCTCCCACCCCACCACCAGGGGAGGTCCACTCTCCCACCCCACCACCACCAGGGGAGGTGCGCTCTCCCACCCACCACCAGGGGAGGTGCACTCTCCCACCCACCACCACCAGGGGAGGTGCACTCTCCCACCCACCACCAGGGGAGGTGCACTCTCCCACCCCACCACCACCAGGGGAGGTACACTCTCCCACCCCACCACCAGGGGAGGTGCACTCTCCCACCCACCACCACCAGGGGAGGTGCACTCTCCCACCCACCACCACCAGGGGAGGTGCACTCTCCCACCCCACACCAGGGGAGGTGCACTCTCCCACCCACCACCACCAGGGGAGGTGCACTCTCCCACCCCACCACCAGGGGAGGTGCACTCTCCCACCCACCACCAGGGGAGGTGCACTCTCCCACCCCACCACCAGGGGAGGTGCACTCTCCCACCCACCACCAGGGGAGGTGCACTCTCCCACCCACCACCACCAGGGGAGGTGCACTCTCCCACCCACCACCACCAGGGGAGGTGCACTCTCCCACCCCACCACCAGGGGAGGTGCACTCTCCCACCCACCACCAGGGGGAGGTGCACTCTCCCACCCCACCACCAGGGGAGGTGCACTCTCCCACCCACCACCAGGGGAGGTGCACTCTCCCACCCCACCACCACCAGGGGAGGTACACTCTCCCACCCACCACCAGGGGAGGTGCACTCTCCCACCCACCACCACCAGGGGAGGTGCACTCTCCCACCCCACACCAGGGGAGGTGCACTCTCCCACCCACCACCAGGGGAGGTGCACTCTCCCACCCCACCACCACCAGGGGAGGTGCACTCTCCCACCCACCACCAGGGGAGGTGCACTCTCCCACCCACCACCACCAGGGGAGGTGCACTCTCCCACCCCACCACCAGGGGAGGTGCACTCTCCCACCCACCACCACCAGGGGAGGTGCACTCTCCCACCCACCACCACCAGGGGAGGTGCACTCTCCCACCCACCACCAGGGGAGGTGCACTCTCCCACCCCACCACCACCAGGGGAGGAGCACTCTCCCACCCCACCACCAGGGGAGGTGCACTCTCCCACCCCACCACCAGGGGAGGTGCACTCTCCCACCCCACCACCACCAGGGGAGGTGCACTCTCCCACCCCACCACCAGGGGAGGTGCACTCTCCCACCCACCACCAGGGGAGGTGCACTCTCCCACCCACCACCAGGGGAGGTGCACTCTCCCACCCACCACCAGGGGAGGTGCACTCTCCCACCCACCACCACCAGGGGAGGTGCACTCTCCCACCCCACCACCACCAGGGGAGGTGCACTCTCCCACACCACCACCAGGGGAGGTGCACTCTCCCACCACCACCAGGGGAGGTGCACTCTCCCACCCCACCACCAGGGGAGGTGCACTCTCCCACCCACCACCAGGGGAGGTGCACTCTCCCACCCCACCACCACCAGGGGAGGTACACTCTCCCACCCCACCACCAGGGGAGGTGCACTCTCCCACCCCACCACCACCAGGGGAGGTGCACTCTCCCACCCCACCACCAGGGGAGGTGCACTCTCCCACCCACCACCAGGGGAGGTGCACTCTCCCACCCCACACCACCAGGGGAGGTGCACTCTCCCACCCCACCACCAGGGGAGGTGCACTCTCCCACCCACCACCACCAGGGGAGGTGCACTCTCCCACCCCACCACCAGGGGAGGTGCACTCTCCCACCCACCACCACCAGGGGAGGTGCACTCTCCACCCACCACCAGGGGAGGTGCACTCTCCCACCCACCACCAGGGGAGGTGCACTCTCCCACCCCACCACCACCAGGGGAGGTGCACTCTCCCACCCCACCACCAGGGGAGGTGCACTCTCCCACCCCACCACCAGGGGAGGTGCACTCTCCCACCCACCACCAGGGGAGGTGCACTCTCCCACCCCCACCAGGGGAGGTGCACTCTCCCACCCACCACCACCAGGGGAGGTGCACTCTCCCACCCCACCACCACCAGGGGAGGTGCACTCTCCCACCCACCACCAGGGGAGGTGCACTCTCCCACCCCACCACCAGGGGAGGTGCACTCTCCCACCCCACCACCACCAGGGGAGGTGCACTCTCCCACCACCACCACCAGGGGAGGTGCACTCTCCCACCCACCACCACCAGGGGAGGTGCACTCTCCCACCCCACCACCACCAGGGGAGGTGCACTCTCCCACCCCACCACCACCAGGGGAGGTGCACTCTCCCACCCACCACCACCAGGGGAGGTGCACTCTCCCACCCCACCACCACCAGGGGAGGTGCACTCTCCCACCCCACCACCACCAGGGGAGGTGCACTCTCCCACCCACCACCAGGGGAGGTGCACTCTCCCACCCCACCACCACCAGGGGAGGTGCACTCTCCCACCCCACCACCACCAGGGGAGGTGCACTCTCCCACCCACCACCACCAGGGGAGGTGCACTCTCCCACCCCACCACCACCAGGGGAGGTGCACTCTCCCACCCACCACCACCAGGGGAGGTGCACTCTCCCACCCACCACCACCAGGGGAGGTGCACTCTCCCACCCACCACCACCAGGGGAGGTGCACTCTCCCACCCACCACCACCAGGGGAGGTGCACTCTCCCACCCACCACCAGGGGAGGTGCACTCTCCCACCCACCACCACCAGGGGAGGTGCACTCTCCCACCCACCACCAGGGGAGGTGCACTCTCCCACCCACCACCAGGGGAGGTGCACTCTCCCACCCCACCACCAGGGGAGGTGCACTCTCCCACCCACCACCACCAGGGGAGGTGCACTCTCCACCCACCACCACCAGGGGAGGTGCACTCTCCCACCCACCACCACCAGGGGAGGTGCACTCTCCCACCCCACCACCACCAGGGGAGGTGCACTCTCCCACCCACCACCACCAGGGGAGGTGCACTCTCCCACCCCACCACCAGGGGAGGTGCACTCTCCCACCCCACCACCAGGGGAGGTGCACTCTCCCACCCCACCACCACCAGGGGAGGTGCACTCTCCCACCCCACCACCAGGGGAGGTGCACTCTCCCACCCACCACCACCAGGGGAGGTGCACTCTCCCACCCCACCACCAGGGGAGGTGCACTCTCCCACCCACCACCACCAGGGGAGGTGCACTCTCCCACCCACCACCAGGGGAGGTGCACTCTCCCACCCCACCACCACCAGGGGAGGTGCACTCTCCCACCCCACCACCACCAGGGGAGGTGCACTCTCCCACCCCACCACCACCAGGGGAGGTGCACTCTCCCACCCACCACCACCAGGGGAGGTGCACTCTCCCACCCCACCACCAGGGGAGGTGCACTCTCCCACCCACCACCACCAGGGGAGGTGCACTCTCCCACCCCACCACCAGGGGAGGTGCACTCTCCCACCCCACCACCAGGGGAGGTGCACTCTCCCACCCACCACCACCAGGGGAGGTGCACTCTCCCACCCCACCACCAGGGGAGGTGCACTCTCCCACCCACCACCACCAGGGAGGTGCACTCTCCCACCACCACCACCAGGGGAGGTGCACTCTCCCACCCACCACCACCAGGGGAGGTGCACTCTCCCACCCCACCACCACCAGGGGAGGTGCACTCTCCCACCCACCACCACCAGGGGAGGTGCACTCTCCCACCCCACCACCAGGGGAGGTGCACTCTCCCACCCCACCACCAGGGGAGGTGCACTCTCCCACCCACCACCAGGGGAGGTGCACTCTCCCACCCCACCACCAGGGGAGGTGCACTCTCCCACCCCACCACCACCAGGGAGGTGCACTCTCCCACCCACCACCACCAGGGGAGGTGCACTCTCCCACACCACCACCACCAGGGGAGGTACACTCTCCCACCCACCACCACCAGGGGAGGTGCACTCTCCCACCCACCACCAGGGGAGGTGCACTCTCCCACCCCACCACCAGGGGAGGTGCACTCTCCCACCCCACCACCAGGGGAGGTGCACTCTCCCACCCCACCACCACCAGGGGAGGTGCACTCTCCCACCCCACCACCAGGGGAGGTGCACTCTCCCACCCACCACCACCAGGGGAGGTGCACTCTCCCACCCACCACCACCAGGGGAGGTGCACTCTCCCACCCCACCACCAGGGGAGGTGCACTCTCCCACCCACCACCACCAGGGGAGGTGCACTCTCCCACCCCACCACCAGGGGAGGTGCACTCTCCCACCCCACCACCAGGGGAGGTGCACTCTCCCACCCCACCACCAGGGGAGGTGCACTCTCCCACCCCACCACCAGGGGAGGTGCACTCTCCCACCCACCACCACCAGGGGAGGTGCACTCTCCCACCCACCACCACCAGGGGAGGTGCACTCTCCACCCACCACCACCAGGGGAGGTGCACTCTCCCACCCCACCACCACCAGGGGAGGTGCACTCTCCCACCCACCACCACCAGGGGAGGTGCACTCTCCCACCCACCACCAGGGGAGGTGCACTCTCCCACCCACCACCAGGGGAGGTGCACTCTCCCACCCACCACCACCAGGGGAGGTGCACTCTCCCACCCCACCACCACCAGGGGAGGTGCACTCTCCCACCCACCACCACCAGGGGAGGTGCACTCTCCCACCCACCACCAGGGGAGGTGCACTCTCCCACCCCACCACCAGGGGAGGTGCACTCTCCCACCCACCACCACCAGGGGAGGTGCACTCTCCCACCCACCACCACCAGGGGAGGTGCACTCTCCCACCCCACCACCAGGGGAGGTGCACTCTCCCACCCACCACCACCAGGGGAGGTGCACTCTCCCACCCACCACCACCAGGGGAGGTGCACTCTCCCACCCCACCACCAGGGGAGGTGCACTCTCCCACCCACCACCACCAGGGGAGGTGCACTCTCCCACCCCACCACCAGGGGAGGTGCACTCTCCCACCCCACCACCAGGGGAGGTGCACTCTCCCACCCACCACCAGGGGAGGTGCACTCTCCCACCCCACCACCAGGGGAGGTGCACTCTCCCACCCACCACCACCAGGGGAGGTGCACTCTCCCACCCACCACCACCAGGGGAGGTGCACTCTCCCACCCACCACCACCAGGGGAGGTGCACTCTCCCACCCCACCACCACCAGGGGAGGTGCACTCTCCCACCCACCACCACCAGGGGAGGTGCACTCTCCCACCCCACCACCAGGGGAGGTGCACTCTCCCACCCCACCACCAGGGGAGGTGCACTCTCCCACCCACCACCAGGGGAGGTGCACTCTCCCACCCCACCACCAGGGGAGGTGCACTCTCCCACCCCACCACCACCAGGGGAGGTGCACTCTCCCACCCACCACCACCAGGGGAGGTGCACTCTCCCACCCACCACCACCAGGGGAGGTGCACTCTCCCACCCACCACCACCAGGGGAGGTGCACTCTCCCACCCCACCACCACCAGGGGAGGTGCACTCTCCCACCCACCACCAGGGGAGGTGCACTCTCCCACCCCACCACCACCAGGGGAGGTGCACTCTCCCACCCACCACCAGGGGAGGTGCACTCTCCCACCCACCACCACCAGGGGAGGTGCACTCTCCCACCCACCACCAGGGGAGGTGCACTCTCCCACCCACCACCACCAGGGGAGGTGCACTATTATATTATCAGTAGTAGTAATGGTAATGTTTTCTCAGCTATAACAATAATATGTAAGATATATATGTATAATAATATGTCTCTGAATATGTTAGATATTAAGTCACTGCACATCCTCTCATGTGCACTCTATATATTTAAAACTCTGAACAGTAATGCCAATCCTGACCTTAAAAGCTTCCTAGAAGGTTGTAACAGAACCCATGAGCACCACACCAGAAACAAATACCTATTTGATATTCCAAGAGTGCGACTTAACCAAACTAGAAATACTCTACAATTCAAGGGACCCAGAATGTGGAATGACCTTCCCAATCATGTCAGAGGCTGTACCTCTCTCAACCAGTTTAAGAGAAAAACTAAGTACTACCTAATTAACTCCATGTAACATACCTTACCCCTAAATGTCAACCCATGTCTTACTATTTTTTTAAACAATGCTGTTTGTTGACCAACTTGTATATTGGCTATTTTCTACCATGTTCCCCCCTTTTTTATCTTTTATTTTTTCTTTAAACGCAATTTATACTTTAAGCTCAATTACTTTTAAGTTTTAGTCTAAGTGTTTTTTTCCCCACCTCACTTTGCGAGAAATGCTATGCATACTAGTGGCTTTAGGCATTGTATGTACTACCTCTATCTATAATTCAAACAGAATGTTTGTAACTCTGCATCTATGTATGTATTTTTCCTAAATAAAATATTATTATTATTATTATTATTATTATTAT
The DNA here is from genome assembly GCA_020271785.1 of Procambarus virginalis. NCBI lineage: Eukaryota > Metazoa > Arthropoda > Malacostraca > Decapoda > Cambaridae > Procambarus > Procambarus virginalis. Next base: position 49,807 of record WNGS01002797.1, on the reverse strand, counting down.
TATTATTATTATTATTATTATTATTATTATCATCATTACTATTATTAGGATTAGGATTAAAACCCCACTCTTGTGTGTATGTGAAATGTATGTAAGTAATTTACCCCAAGTCTTTCACACTGTCCTGAGTGTTTTGTGAAGGTCTGAGTGTGTGGTGAGGACCAGACTTACATCTTAACGTCATAATCTATTGACTAGACGTCGAGAGTTAAGTCTGGTCCTCACCGCACACTCAGACCTTGACTAATCACTCAGGAGAGTACTGTGTGTCCCTCACACTGTAGGACGTGTGGTGTGTGTGGGGGGGGGGGTGTCCTGGGGAAGTCACTGGTTCCCCACTTCTGGCAGCTCCATATAACCCTTAACAATAACAATGCACAGCCTGTCTGTCCCAGACAAAACAAAATATTATTATATATTATATTCAGTTCCCCCTACCGAGGGCTACACGCTATTCAAATTAAATCTAAATAAAATAATAGATTGAACGTGAGGGCCGCCGCGTGGATGGGCGGGAGACGGTTATCCACTACGGGCTCACCATAGTCCGTGCTACTTGGAACTTCTTGTTTCAGGTAGCGAATCTTTAACAACAACAACAGGGAGAAGGCTGCGTCCTGTGACAGGTCGGCTCAGGCAACAGAAACCCGACTTGTCTGTCTGTGTGCAGGTGTCGAAACCCAGTTCCGTACACCTATTCAAGTGAAAAACTGTACGACCTACCAGCGGGAGAGGAACACTGCCAGATATAGTCATATAACATTAAAAGCCTATGTAATAAGGATATAGAAGAGGCAGCCATCCATAGTAGCTGTGCCGCCACGATAAAGTACTTGCTTTACACAGTGAACTTTACACAGAGTTCTCACAGTGAACTCTGGGACATGAAAGAGTGGGACAAGACTTCTTTCTGAGGCTTACCATATGCTTGCATATTGTAAGTCTCAGGAACAAGAAGTTTATGTCTTGGTAGTGATTAGGAACTGCATACCTTCTTTACTGGTCGTGAAGAAGCATCTTTAATGCTAGCCTAACTGGTACTCGGTATTGTGAAAATTGTGCATAAATGTGAGGCCTGTGCACTGATAAATTGTGCATAAATGTGAGGCCTGTGCACTAGTACGCGCAGCGTTTCTGCACGAAACGCTGCGCGTACTAGTGGCTTTACAAGATTGTAATTACCATATTATGTATTCTCACATTCCCAATGTACCTTCTTGTATATGAATAAATAAATAAATAAATAAATATGTAAATAGGTCAACACCACCACTTGATCAACAAGTGTAAGTCAAAGTGTTGGGTGCTTACAGTCGCCCCTATGCCAGTGTGTTGGGCCCTTTGGTCACCCATTGTTATGAGAATGTTGCGTGTTCCCCTTTGATGAAGACAAATTAGGCCGTGTCAGTGTGGAGAGGGCGCGCAGAAACTGACTCGGGTCTCTCTATATTGTAGTTGAACGCCTCTTTTCCTACTGATGTATCTGGTACGAAGTTCCTGAATAGATGCAATACAAACATCAAGCTCTTCTTTCTCTTGAGCAATATTGCACCGATATCAGTGGACCCCGACACCTGAGGCATGATCCTATTAGTGATTGAACGTGTACCTGTACCTTCCTTACATGGATTGAGGTGTACACAATCTCTTACATTGTTAGAGTTGTGGCCTGAATGAACATTTTAGTCATTCTTCTCCTTGTGCAGTGTTGTCTCCGTTGTCTAAGTGTGTCCTGTTTGGTCACAAGCAGAGTGTCAACGCTTCCGCTGCCAAATTGTTTCATTCCTTGTGTCGGAGTGTGAGAACACATTCTTGTTCTGTGTGCGTATAACGGGTGAGGAGAACAGACTTACGTGGTACTAGACCAACCTACACGGGATCGAGTCTCGTCCACCGGGCTCGCCGTCTGTATCACAGCTGTCAATCAATGCAAAAACACGTGAATGGAATGTAAATCAATGCCATTAGCACGAAAATAGAGATGGAAGCAGGTGAGAGAGTTGACCTACTTTCTGGAACTAGCTGAACGGGACACATTAATTTTCTGTTAACTAGTTCACCGTGATTGGGGCTAGGCCTAGAGGTGGTGTAAGTGGTGGCCCTGGATGGTGAAGGTGGTGGCCCTGGATGGTGTAGGTGGTGGCCCTGGATGGTGTAGGTGGTGGCCCTGGATGGTGAAGGTGGTGGCCCTGGATGGTGAAGGTGGTGGCCCTGGATGGTGTAGGTGGTGGCCCTGGATGGTGAAGGTGGTGGCCCTGGATGGTGTAGGTGGTGGCCCTGGATGGTGAGGTGGTGGCCCTGGATGGTGTAGGTGGTGGCCCTGGATGGTGAAGGTGGTGGCCCTGGATGGTGTAGGTGGTGGCCCTGGATGGTGTAGGTGGTGGCCCTGGATGGTGAAGGTGGTGGCCCTGGATGGTGAAGGTGGTGGCCCTGGATGGTGTAGGTGGTGGCCCTAGATGGTGAAGGTGGTGGCCCTGGATGGTGTAGGTGGTGGCCCTGGATGGTGAAGGTGGTGGCCCTGGATGGTGAAGGTGGTGGCCCTGGATGGTGAAGGTGGTGGCCCTGGATGGTGAAGGTGGTGGCCCTGGATGGTGTAGGTGGTGGCCCTGGATGGTGAAGGTGGTGGCCCTGGATGGTGAAGGTGGTGGCCCTGGATGGTGAAGATGGTGGCCCTGGATGGTGAAGGTGGTGCCCTGGATGGTGAAGGTGGTGGCCTGGATGGTGAAGGTGGTGGCCCTGGATGGTGAAGGTGGTGGCCCTGGATGGTGAAGGTGGTGGCCCTGGATGGTGAAGGTGGTGGCCCTGGATGGTGAAGGTGGGCTGATGAGCGTCACAGGCTGGTTGGGGTCGACCCCCCCCATGCCCCTCTTTAAGAAGGATCGCTCCTATTGCTAATTCCGGAGACATGTATGAAGTATGGCGTGTGGGTGTGTGGGACCACAGTGTTAAAACATTGTTGACGGCCGCCATCAACGTGGATTCAATGGCTATAACACTGATGCTTGCTGGAGCATCTCTTGCTATCTGGGAGAGATGGAGGGAGGGGAAGTGGTAGTGTGAGTAGTGGCCTCCCTCTCCCTGAGGTAGGCAGGGAGAGGAGAGAGTGTCAGAGAGAACAGGAGAGAAAGAGAGAGACCCGGACACCGCCGGGTAGCCCATCTAATATATATATATATATATAATATATATATATATTATATATATATATATATATATATATATATATATATATATATATATATCTGAAAACTCAACCCCAGAAGTGACTCGAACCCATACTCCCAGGAGCAACGCAACTGGTATGTACAGGAATGCCTTAAACCACTTGACCATCACGACCGGACATAAGGAAGTGATAGCCTGAGCTATATGAACCCATTCCCCGCCGGCACCTGGATGGTTATCTTGGGCATAGCATTTTATCAAATCACCTTTTTTTTGGGGGGGGGCAACACGTGAGGAACACTTTTGGTGTGAGTTTTCAGTTGTATCTAGTCCTGGGGACCATTCAGGCTTGTTTGCATATATCTATCTATCTATATTATATATATATATTATATATATATATATATATATATATAATATATATATATATAATATATATATATGACTGGTTGTTACCAGGTTTGGTACATATGAGAGTTTCCGAAGAGGAAAGAAGGAAGGAAGGATGACAGGAATGGAGAAAGGAGTGAAGGGGAGAGAGATGGACAGAAGGAGGGTTGGGGCGACTTAAGAGGTTGGGCCAACTGGCAATGGTTGCCTTCTGAAACATGTATTCGTGTTATTTCCAGTGAACAATAAAGTTAAGAATGAATGAGAAGTGAAGGAGCCAGAGCCAGTGTCCAAGACTGTTGGCACCGTCTCTGTACCCACCTACATGTACTCACCTACACGTGCTGGCAAGGACCAGCTCGCCCCACAGCCATCCCCCCCCCCCCTCCAACCTTCTCAACGTCTTAGAGTAATACAATGACTCGTGTTCCTCGTTCTTATCATTTCTGCTTTGACATTTTGCAAGGAGGTGCCTGCAAGCACTTGTTCGCCTAACCCATTCTACTTATTTCCCTTAGAATCGTATATATTGTTACCATGTCCCCCTATTTCTTCAAGGCGGTAAGGTCCAGTGTTCTTCGTAGCTCAGCCCTGGAGAAAGGAAGAGTGGTCGTTGCACATGTGTGGACACTTTGTAGTGTTAACGTCCTGTGTCAGGTGAGGATTCCATGTTATGACAATATATTAACGGATGTTTGGTCTGCATGGTTCTCTTGTCTGTTACTGAAGGTTATACTAACGTTGGTCTCTTTGGGTTATGCTCATGACATTATTCTGCTAATGTGTGCTTCTGGTATTATATGTGAGGTTATGTCTACACCCCCAGGTCGTCCCTCATGGCAAAAGAGTCTCCCCTTCATCTTGTCCTGCTGTACAAGTCTTCTCATTCTTTCACTGTCACCATAAGTTTGCATTTATCTCAGTTAAATTCTGGCAGTAAACAAGATTTGTTCATATGATGCATCACACTACTGTAATTCTAGCAGTAATTTTTCAGACGACTTCCAAGTGTGTTCAGAAGCCGTTTGCAGGGCATCACACTCTCTCACTCCTGACTTCACGTTAATTATGCATCGTCTGCAACACTGATATGAAGAACGTTGACATATATTAGAATCAGGATGAGTCCCAGCACCGACCTTGTGGTACTCCACCCCAAGCCTCTATCCACTTTGATATCTCCGCTCTCACTATAACCCTTTGCTTCCTTCCTAAGATGTACTCTCTGAGCCATATTAAGACTTCCCAATGCACTAGCCTGCACCAGGCCTGAGAGGTCGAAGCGTACACTACGTCAATATTACGGCGTTGTATTTGATATCTGTAAGTCGCACGTGACGTGGTGAGTTGTGAGGTAGGACTCTCACGTGGTGTTTGGGAGGGAAGTTAGGGGGGGTAGAGGTGAAGTTAGGGAGGTAGGGAGTAATGTTACGGGGAGGCAGTGAAGTTAGGAGGAAGGGAGGGAAGTTAGAGGGGA
>WNGS01002796.1:14639-25427 GCA_020271785.1 Procambarus virginalis | reverse complement strand
ATTATCACAAGCTAAAATGATGAGCATGATAATTATCACAGGCTAAAATGATGAGCATGATAATTAGCACAAGCTAAAATGATGAGCATGATAATTAGCACAAGCTAAAATGATGAGCATGATAATTAGCACAAGCTAAAATGATGAGCATGATAATTAGCACAAGCTAAAATGATGAGCATGATAATTAGCACAAGCTAAAATGATGAGCAAACCCAAACTAATACAGAAGTTTTTGGGTGATCTGAATATTCTTGATACTATGACGCATGAGCAGTAGAACTGATGGTCTACATCTAACATCTGGAGACGGTCTTGCGCTGCCGCAGGTCGGATGTTCAATCCCTAGCCGTCCACAAGTGGTTGGGGTCACCATTCCTTTCCCTCCGTCCATTCCAAATCGTTATCCTGAACCCTTCCCGAGGTGCTAATTAGTCGTAATGGCTTGGTGCTTGTCCCCTTGAGTTCCCTTTCCATGTGCAGGCGAAGGAGAATGGGACAGAGACGCTGAGAGAGAGAGAGGAGTGAAAAGCTGGGGAAACATAGAAGGTTGAGAGACAGGAAAACCAAAAGAGAAGGAGGAGGAGAGAGAGAGAGAGAGGGGAAGTGGGAGACAGAGATAGAGGGAGGAGAAAGAGAAAGAGAGGTGGAGAATCAGTTAGGTATCAAACAGGGGGCGGTATCAACAGGTGTCAGCAATAGGTATCAGACAGGTATCAAACAGGTATCAAACAGGTATCAAACATGTATCAAACAGGTATCAAACGGGTATCAAACAGGTATCAAACAGGTATCAAGGCAGGTATCAAGCAGGTACAAACGGGTATCAAACAGGTATCAAGCAGGTATTAAACAGGTATCAAACAGGTATCAAACAGTAGCAAACAAGTATCAGGTAAGCAGGTATCAAACAGGTAGTCAAGCAGGTATCAAGACAGGTAATCAATCAGGTATCAAACAGGTATCAAGCAGGTATTAAACAGGTATCAAACAGGTATCAAGCAGGTCATCAAACGGGTATCAAACAGGTATCAAGCAGGTATTAAACAGGTATCAACACAGGTATCACGCAGGTATCAAACAGGTATCAGTCAGGATGTTGTGCAGGTGTTGTGAGCCATACTCACCACCTGAGGGGTGAGAGGTGGTGGCCAGGGCTCAGGATGAGGTCCACAAGAGGGTGGGGGATAGAGGTACTTAGTATGCAGTCCACACCTATCCTGTAGGGGCGTTGGGGCACGGGTTATAGCGTCGCATGACTCCATCGGGACTCGAACCGAACCAGGGGTTAGGGGGTGCTTCTTGAAGAGCTACCCTAACCCTAGTTGTTGAGGGGGGAGGGGGGGGAGGGACTTATCAGAGGCTAGTCTTAAATGTAAGGCTGCATGGGTAAGACTTACCCTAATCTTCAGACTGAATCGCATATAAAACTCCTTGAAAATTTAATATTAGTGATGTGAGTATTTGTTGATGGTGAGAGTGACACGAGTGAAAACAGGGAACGTAATGAGACGGAGTGGAGAGGAAAGAGGAGAGAGGAGAGTGAGAGAGGTGATGCGAATGGGTTACTCAACTAAGTTGTGCTTGAGGGTGGGTTGTAGCGTTGGCTCTTGGTCCCGCCTCTCAACTGTCAATCAACTTGGTGTACAGGTTCCTGAGCCTACTGGGCTCTATCATAGTTACACTTGAAACTGTGTATTGGAGTCAGCCTCACCACATCACTGTCTAATGCATGGTTTCTGATGTGTCGGTAGCTTGTATGGGAGACTCGGTTTCTACTTCTGAGTATTTAGTAAGTGGTAATCATGTCTCTCCTAACTCGTCTGTCTTATAGTGTCATGAGGGTTTAATTCAGTCTGTCCTCGTAACTCATACCTCTCAACTCTGGGACAAGCCTGGTGGCATACCGTTAACTTGTTTTACACTTGGTCCTTGTTGTACTCCACTAGTTGTGTTTGTGGGGGGTTGAGCTCTGGCTCTTTGTGTCCCGCCTCTCAACTGTCAATCACTGGTGAAAAAAGGTTGTGTTTAAAGTGAGATGGACTCCAGGCTGGAGGCTGCTTCTATTCCCCAATACTGGTCTGGACATACGTGGTGTACAAGGTACTGAATGATTCCGGACCCCAAGTTTCTAAAGGCAGTTCCTATGTGGCCAACCTCGCATATGCCACTGATGTCCCTTTCGACGTGGGCTTCATGGGACAGGTTCGGTGTGATCAATCAACCCCCAGATCTTTCCTCTCTAACTGAAACAAATCCACAATGGCCGTGACGAGGAATCGAAACTACGTCCGAGAGCATCACAGACGCCTGGTCCACTTAATCGACTGAGCTACGGTCTACGTAATGGGGATACTCTCGGACGCAGGTTCGAATCCTCGTCACGGCCCTAGTGGATTTGTTCTTTGACTGCAGCACGCTATGGTGATTTCTGTGCGCAAATTCTCTCTAACCCGGACATCTCCCAAAATTAGATGAATCAAAATAGGTGAATTCCACCTCAATATATGGCAGAAGTTTGCGGATATATATATAGCGGAAGTTGTATTGCGGCTGGGGATGAAAGCACGGGGAGATAACAAGGAAGGTGGCACGGGCATGAATAGCCGGGTGGGTAAGTGGTAATGAGCTGTGTATGAAGCGAGTGGTCAAATCAGCGAGGCCAGAGTGTTGATCTCGTCCGGTGTCGCTAATTATGCAAAGTCAGGCAGCAATTCTTGCGGCTCCGGCTGGTGTCGGAAACGACAGCAGGAAACGGTCTTCAAGCAAATGGACATGAGGAGTCTGAGGAGGGCCGGAGACCCTGTGGTAGGTGTGGTGGCAGGCTGGCAGGTGGTAGGGCTGGGCAGGTGTGGGGCTGGGCAGGTGTGGTGGTGGCAGGTGTGGGGGCTGGGCAGTTGTGGCTAGTGACGCTTTGTTTACAGCAACGGGAAAACATGTTCGAGCGGGGCAAGTAGCACGGGGCTATGGTGAGCCGTAGTGGACTTAACCTGGCACAGGGGCGGGGCAGTAGCACGGCTATGGTGAGCCCCGTAGTGACCTTATCTGCCACAGGAGCGGGGCAAGTAGCACGGGCACGGGCTATGGTGAGCCCGTAGTGGACTTACCTGGCACCAGGAGCGGGGACAGAAGTAGCACGGCTAATGGTGAGCCCGTAGTGGCTTACCTGGCACGGGAGCGGGGCCAGTAGCACGGGCTATGGTGAGCCCGTTAGTGGACTTCCTGCCACAGGAGCGGGGCAAGTACACGGGCTATGGTGATCCCGTAGAGGACTTAACTGGCACAGGAGCGGGCAAGTAGCCGGGCTATGGTGAGCACCGTAGTGGACTTACCTGGCACCAGGAGCAGGGGCAGTAGCACGGGCTATGGTGGAGCCCTTAGTGGACTTACCTGGCACAGGAGCGGGGCAAGTAGCACGGGCATATGGTGAGCCCGTAGTGGACTTACCTGGCACAGGAGCGGGGCCAGTAGCACGGGCTATGTTGGTGAGCCCGTAGTGGACTTACCTGGCACAGGAGCGGGGCTGTAACTAGTTAGTCGTTGAAATTTGTTGAAGATACCACCAGGACGACTCACTACCCACTCCCCCCCCCCCGGGCACAGGTCCTGAACCCTCCTGGTAATAGCATTCTACGACAGATTCTTTCAAGTTGGTCCTTAAAATGAACTTAGCACACTTGAGAAGTACTTGAGATGTAAACATGATAGATAACCCTGGAGGGAAAATTGTACACTTAGCCTACTCTCTCTCAGGCGTGGAGACACACTCGAGGTCTACCTGGGAGACACTTGAGGTCGACCTGGGAGACACTCGAGGTCGACCTGGGAGACACTTGAGTCGACCTGGGAGACACTCGAGGTCGACCTGGGAGACACTTGAGGTCGACCTGGAGACAGTTGAGGTCGACCTGGGAGACACTTGAGGTCGACCTGGGAGACACTTGAGGTCGACCTGGGAGACACTTGAGGCGACTGGGAGACACTTGAGGTCGACCTGGGGAGACACTTGAGGTCGACCTGGAGACACTCGAGGTCTACCTTGGGAGACACTTGAGGTCGACCTGGGAGAGACACTCAAGGTCGACCTGGGAGACACTTGAGGTCGACCTGGGAGACACTTGAGGTCGACCTGGGAGACACTTGAGTCGACCTGGGAGACACTTGAGGTCGACCTGGGAGACACTTGAGGTCGACCTGGGAGACACACTCGAGGTCGACCTGGGAGACACTTGAGGTCGACCTGGGAGACACTTGAGGTCGACCTGGGAGACACTTGAGGTCGACCTGGGAGACACTTGAGGTCGACCTGGGAGAGACACTCAGGTCGACCTGGGAGAGACACTTGAGGTCGACCTAGGGAGAGACACTCAGGTCGACCTGGAGAGACACTTGAGGTCGACCTGGGAGACACTCAAGGTCGACCTGGAGAGACACTGAGGTCGACCTGGGAGACACTTGAGGTCGACCTGGGAGACACTTGAGGTCGACCTGGGAGACACTCGAGGTCGACCTGGGAGACACTTGAGGTCGACCTGGGAGACACCTGAGGTCGACCTGAGAGACACTGAGGTCTACCTGGAGACACTTGAGGTCGACCTGGGAGAGACACTTGAGGTCGAACCTGGGAGACACTTGAGGTCGACCTGGGAGAGACACTTGAGGTCGACCTGGGAGAGACACTTGAGGTCGACCTGGGAGACACTTGAGGTCGACCTGGGAGACACTCGAGGGTCGACCTGGGAGACACCTTGAGGTCGATCTGGGAGACACACTCTACGTCGACCCTGGGAGACACTCAAGGTCGACCTGGGAGACCTTGAGGTCGACCTGGGAGACACTCAAGGTCGACCTTGGAGACACTTGAGGTCGACCTGGGAGAGACACTTGAGGTCGACCTGGAGACACTCGAGGTCGACCTGGGAGACACTTGAGGTCGACCTGGGAGACACACTCAAGGTCGACCTGGGAGACACACTCAAGGTCGACCTGGGAGACACATTGAGGTCGACCTGGGAGACACTTGAGTCGACCTGGGAGACACTTGAGGTCGACCTGGGAGAGACACTTGAGGTCGACCTGGAGAACACACTCAAGGTCGACCTGGGAGACACTTGAGGTCGACCTGGGAGACACTCTACGTCGACCTGGGAGACACTCTACGTCGACCTGGGAGAGACACTCTACGTCGACCTGGGAGACACTCTACGTCGACCTGGGAGAGACACTAACTACGTCGACCTGGGAGATACTCTACGTCGACCTGGAGGAGACACTCTACGTCGTACCTGGGAGACACCTCAAGGGTCGACCTGGGAGACACACTCAAGGTCGACCTGGGAGACACTTGAGGTCGACCTGGGAGACGAGTCACTCGTACGTCGCCTCGCCAACCTGGTTTATGTGGCGAGGCGACGTACGAGTGACTCGTCTCCCAGGTCGACCTCAAGTGTCTCCCAGGTCGACCTTGAGTGTGTCTCCCAGGTCGACCTTGAGTGTGTCTCCCAGGTCGACGTAGAGTGTCCTCTCCCAGGTCGACGTAGAGTGTCTCCCAGGTCGACGTAGAGTGTCTCTCCCAGGTCGACGTAGAGTGTCTCCCAGTCGACGTAGAGTGTCTCTCCCAGGTCGACGTAGAGTGTCTCCCAGGTCGACGTAGAGTGGTCTCCCAGGTCGACCTCATGTCTCCCAGGTCGACCTTGATGTGTGTCTCCCAGGTCGACCTCAAGTGTCTCTCCCAGGTCGACCTCAAGTGTCTCCCAGGTCGACCTCAAGTGTCTCCCAGGTCGACCTCAAGTGTCTCCCAGTCGACCTTGAGTGTGTCTCCCAGGTCGACCTTGAGTGTCTCCCAGGTCGACCTCAAGTGTCTCCCAGGTCGACCTCGAGTGTCTCCCCAGGTCGACTCAAGTGTCTCTCCCAGGTCGACCTCAAGTGTCTCCCAGGTCGACCTTGAGTGTCTCCCAGGTCGACCTCAGTGTCTCCCAGGTCGACCTTGAGTGTCTCCCAGGTCGACGTAGAGTGTGTCCCCGATCGACCTCAAGGTCCTCCCAGGTCGACCTCGAGTGTCTCCCAGGTCGACCTCAAGTGTCTCCCCAGGTCGACCTCAAGTGTCTCTCCCAGGTCGACCTCAGTGTCTCTCCCAGGTCGACCTCAAGTGTCTCCCAGGTCGACCTCAAGTGTCTCTCCCAGGTCGACCTCAAGTGTCTCCCAGGTCGACCTCAAGTGTCTCTCAGGTCGACCTCAGGTGTCTCCCAGGTCGACCTCAAGTGTCTCCCAGGTCGACCTCGAGTGTCTCCAGGTCGACCTCAAGTGTCTCCCAGGTCGACCTCAAGTGTCTCCCAGGTCGACCTCAAGTGTCTCTCCCAGGTCGACCTTGAGTGTCTCCCAGGTCGACCTCAAGTGTCTCTCCCAGGTCGACCTTGAGTGTCTCTCCCAGGTCGACCTCAAGTGTCTCTCCCAGGTCGACCTTGAGTGTCTCTCCCAGGTCGACCTCAAGTGTCTCCCAGGTCGACCTCAAGTGTCTCCCAGGTCGACCTCAAGTGTCTCCCAGGTCGACCTCAAGTGTCTCCCAGGTCGACCTCGAGTGTGTCTCCCAGGTCGACCTCAAGTGTCTCCCAGGTCGACCTCAAGTGTCTCCCAGGTCGACCTCAAGTGTCTCCCAGGTCGACCTCAAGTGTCTCCCAGGTCGACCTCAAGTGTCTCCCAGGTCGACCTTGAGTGTCTCTCCCAGGTCGACCTCAAGTGTCTCCCAGGTCGACCTCGAGTGTCTCCCAGGTCGACCTCAAGTGTCTCCCAGGTCGACCTCAAGTGTCTCCCAGGTCGACCTCAAGTGTCTCCCAGGTCGACCTCAAGTGTCTCCCAGGTCGACCTCAAGTGTCTCCCAGGTCGACCTCAACTGTCTCCCAGGTCGACCTCAAGTGTCTCCCAGGTCGACCTCGAGTGTCTCCCAGGTCGACCTCAAGTGTCTCCCAGGTCGACCTCGAGTGTCTCCCAGGTCGACCTCAAGTGTCTCCCAGGTAGACCTCGAGTGTGTCTCCACGCCTGAGAGAGAGTAGGCTAAGTGTCAATTTTCCCTCCAGGGTTATCTATCATGTTTACATCTCAAGTACTTCTCAAGTGTGCTAAGTTCATTTTAAGGACCAACTTGAAGAATCTGTCGTAGAATGCTATTACCAGGAGGGTTCAGGACCTGTGCCCTGGGGGGGGGGGGTAGTGAGTCGTCCTGGTGGTATCTTCAACAAATTTCAACGACTAACTAGTTACAGCCCCGCTCCTGTGCCAGGTAAGTCCACTACGGGCTCACCATAGCCCGTGCTACTGGCCCCGCTCCTGTGCCAGGTAAGTCCACTACGGGCTCACCATAGCCCGTGCTACTTGCCCCGCTCCTGTGCCAGGTAAGTCCACTACGGGCTCACCATAGCCCGTGCTACTGGCCCCGCTCCTGTGCCAGGTAAGTCCACTACGGGCTCACCATAGCCCGTGCTACTTGCCCCGCTCCTGTGCCAGGTAAGTCCTCTACGGGATCACCATAGCCCGTGCTACTTGCCCCGCTCCTGTGGCAGGTAAGTCCACTACGGGCTCACCATAGCCCGTGCTACTGGCCCCGCTCCTGTGCCAGGTAAGTCCACTACGGGCTCACCATAGCCCGTGCTACTTGCCCCGCTCCTGTGCCAGGTAAGTCCACTACGGGCTCACCATAGCCCGTGCTACTTGCCCCGCTCCTGTGGCAGATAAGTCCACTACGGGCTCACCATAGCCCGTGCTACTTGCCCCGCTCCTGTGCCAGGTAAGTCCACTACGGGCTCACCATAGCCCGTGCTACTTGCCCCGCTCGAACATGTTTTCCCGTTGCTGTAAACAAAGCGTCACTAGCCACAACTGCCCAGCCCCCACACCTGCCCACCCCCACACCTGCCCAGCCCCACACCTGCCCAGCCCTACACCTGCCAGCCTGCCACCACACCTACCACAGGGTCTCCGGCCCTCCTCAGACTCCTCATTGTCCATTTGCTTGAAGACCGTTTCCTGCTGTCGTTTCCCGACACCGCCGGAGCCGCAAGAATTGCTGCCTGACTTTGCATAATTAGCGACACCGGACGAGATCAACACTCTGGCCTCGCTGATTTGACCACTCGCTTCATACACAGCTCATTACCACTTACGGGCTATTCATGCCCGTGCCACCTTCCTTGTTATCTCCCCGTGCTTTCATCCCCAGCCCATACAAACTTCCGCTATATATATATCCGCAAACTTCTGCCATATATTGAGGTGGAATCTACCTATTTGATTCATCTACATTTTGGGTAGATGTCGGTAGAGAGAATTTGCGCACAGAAATCACCATAGCGTGATGCATCAAATGAACAAATCCAACAAGGGCCGTGACGAGGATTCGAACCTGCGTCCGAGAGTATCCCATACGTAGACGTAACTCAGTCGATTAAGGCAGCGTCTGGGATGCTCTCGGACGCAGGTTCGATTCCTCGTCACGGCCATTGTGGATTTGTTCAGGTAGAGAGAATGATCTGGGGTTTGATGTCCCACCTGACTTGTCCCCTGAAGCCCACGTCAAAAGGACATCAGCGGCATATGCGAGGTTGGCCACATAGGAACTGCCTTTAAAAACTTGGGTCAGGAATCATTCAGTACCTTGTACACCACGTATGCCAGACCAGTATTGGGGAATGAAGCTAGCTCCAGCCTGGAGTCCATCTCACTTCAAACACAACCTGTTTTACCAGTTGATTGACAGTTGAGAGGCGGGACCAAAGAGCCAGAGCTCAACCCCCACAACCACAACTAGCTGAGTACAAGACAAAGTTAGAGAAAGTCCAAAGGTATGCCACCAGACTAGTCCCAGAGTTGAGAGGTATGAGTTACGAGGACAGGATATTTGAATTAAACCTCATGACACTATAAGACAGACGAGTTAGGAGAGACATGATTACCACCTACAAAATTCTCAGAAGTAGAAACCGAGTCTCCCATACAAGCTACCGACACATCAGAAACCATGCATTAGACAGTGATGTGGTGGAGGCTGACTCCATACACAGTTTCAAGTGTAGATATGATAGAGCCCAGTAGGCTCAGGAACCTGTACACCAGTTGATTGACAGTTGAGAGGCGGGACCAAAGAGCCAAAGCTCAACCCACCCTCAAGCACAACTAGTTGAGTACCCATAGCATCACCTCTCTCACTATCTCTCTCTCCCTCTTCCTCTCACTCTCTCATTACTCCCGTTTTCTCTCACTCTCACATTCCAACAAATACTCCATCAATATATTAAATTTTCAAGGAGTTTTATATGCGATTCAGTCTGAAGATTAGGGTAAGTCTTACCCATGCAGCCTTACATTTAAGACTAGCCTCTGATAAGTCCCTCCCCCCCCTCCCCCCTCAACAACTAGGGTTAGGGTAGCTCTCAAGAGACCCCCTAACCCCTGGTTCGAGTCCCGATGGAGTCATGCGACGCTATAACCCGTGCCCCAACGCCCCTACAGGATAGGTGTGGACTGCATACTAAGTACCTCTATCCCCACCCTCTTGTGGACCCATCCTGAGCCCTGGCCACCACCTCTCACCCCTCAGGTGGTGAGTATGGCTCACAACACCTGCACAACATCCTGACTGATACCTGTTTGATACCTGCTTGATACCTGTTTGATACCTGCTTGATACCTGCTTGATACCTGTTTGATACCTGTTTGATACCTGCTTGATACCTGTTTGATACCTGCTTGATACCTGCTTGATACCTGTTTGATACCTGTTTGATACCTGCTTGATACCTGCTTGATACCTGTTTGATACCTGCTTGATACCTGTTTGATACTTGTTTGATACCTGTTTGATACCTGTTTGATACCTGCTTGATACCTGTTTGATACCTGTTTGATACCTGCTTGATACCTGCTTGATACCTGTTTGATACCTGTTTGATACCTGTTTGATACCTGTTTGATACCTGTTTGATACCTGTTTGATACCTGTTTGATACCTGTCTGATACCTGCTTGACACCTGTTTGATACCTGTTTGATACCTAACTGATTCTCCACCTCTCTTTCTCTTTCTCCTCCCTCTATCTGCTCCCACTCCTCTCTCTCTCTCTCTCCTCCTCCTTCTCTTGTTTCCTTCTCTCCAACCTTCTATGTTCCCCAGCTTTTCCTTCCTCTCTCTCTTTCCCTTCCTCGATATCTCTCTCTCTCAGCGTCTCTGTCCCATTCTCCTTCGCCTGCACATGGAAAGGGAACTCAAGGGAAAGCACCAAGCCATTACGACTATATAGCACTGGGAACGGGTCAGGATAACGATTTGGAATGGGACGGAGGGAAAGGAATGGTCCCCCAACCACTTGTGGACGGTCGGGGATTGAACACCGACCTGCAGGAAGCGAGACCGTCCAGATGTAGATGTAGACCATCAGTTCTACTGCTCATGCGTCATAGTATCAAGAATATTCAGATCACCAAAAAATCTGTATTAGTTTGGGTTTGCTCATCATTTAGCTTGTGCTAATTATCATGCTCATCATTTTAGCTTGTGCTAATTATCATGCTCATCATTTTAGCTTGTGCTAATTATCATGCTCATCATTTTAGCTTGTGCTAATTATCATGCTCATCATTTTAGCTTGTGCTAATTATCATGCTCATCATTTTAGCCTGTGATAATTATCATGCTCATCATTTTAGCTTGTGATAATTATCATGCTCATCATTTTAGCTTGTGATAATTATCATGCTCATCATTTTAGCTTGTGATAATTATCATGCTCATCCTTTTACC
>WNGS01002794.1:0-11164 GCA_020271785.1 Procambarus virginalis | reverse complement strand
ACACTAAGACTAAGACTAAGACAATTGCTGAAGAAAATGAGACTACAGACCGGGGGGGGGTACTAGAGGAAGGCGAGTACAATGTGCCAGGTAGCTGTACAATGTGTCTGGGGAGCTGTACAATGTGTCTGGTGAGCTGTACAATGTGTCTGGGGAGCTGTACAATGTGCCAGGGAGCTGTACAATGTGTCTGGGGAGCTGTACAATGTGCCAGGGAGCTGTACAGTGTGCCAGGGAGGTGTACAGTGTGCCAGGGAGCTGTACAGTGTGCCAGGGAGGTGTACAATGTGCCAGGGAGCTGTACAGTGTGCCAGGGAGCTGTACAATGTGCCAGGGAGCTGTACAATGTGCCAGGGAGCTGTACAATGTGCCAGGGAGCTGTACAATGTGTCTGGGGAGCTGTACAATGTGCCAGGGAGCTGTACAATGTGTCTGGGGAGCTGTACAATGTGCCAGGGAGCTGTACAATGTGCCAGGGAGCTGTACAATGTGCCAGGGAGCTGTACAATGTGCCAGGGAGCTGTACAATGTGTCTGGGGAGCTGTACAATGTGCCAGGGAGCTGTACAATGTGCCAGGGAGCTGTACAATGTGCCAGGGAGCTGTACAATGTGCCAGGGAGCTGTACAATGTGCCAGGGAGCTGTACAATGTGCCAGGGAGCTGTACAATGTGTCTGGGGAGCTGTACAATGTGCCAGGGAGCTGTACAATGTGCCAGGGAGCTGTACAATGTGCCAGGGAGCTGTACAATGTGCCAGGGAGCTGTACAATGTGTCTGGGGAGCTGTACAATGTGTCTGGTGAGCTGTACAATGTGTCTGGGGAGCTGTACAATGTGCCAGGGAGCTGTACAATGTGCCAGGGAGCTGTACAGTGTGCCAGGGAGCTGTACAGTGTGCCAGGGAGCTGTACAATGTGTCAGGGAGCTGTACAATGTGTCAGGGAGCTGTACAATGTGTCAGGGAGCTGTACAGTGTACCAGGGAGCTGTACAATGTGCCAGGGAGCTGTACAATGTGCCAAGGAGTTGTACAATGTGCCAGGGAGCTGTTCAGTGTACCAGGGAGCTGTACAGTGTACCAGGGAGCTGTACAGTGTACCAGGGAGCTGTACATTGTACCAGGGAGCTGTACAATGTGCCAGGGAGCTGTACAGTGTGCCAGGGAGCTGTACAGTGTGCCAGGGAGGTGTACAGTGTGCCTGGGAGCTGTACAGTGTGCCAGGGAGCTGTACAATGTGTCAGGGAGCTGTACAGTGTACCAGGGAGCTGTACAATGTGCCAGGGAGCTGTACAATGTGCCAAGGAGTTGTACAATGTGCCAGGGAGCTGTACAGTGTACCAGGGAGCTGTACAGTGTACCAGGGAGCTGTACAGTGTACCAGGGAGCTGTACAGTGTACCAGGGAGCTGTACAGAGTACCAGGGAGCTGTACAGAGTACCAGGGAGCTGTACAGTGTACCAGGGAGCTGTACAGAGTACCAGGGAGCTGTACAATGTGCCAGGGAGCTGTACAGTGTGCCAGGGAGCTGTACAGTGTGCCAGGGAGGTGTACAATGTGCCTGGGAGCTGTACAGTGTGCCAGGGAGCTGTACAATGTGCCAGGAGAGCTGTACAGTGTTCCAGGGAGCTGTACAATGTGCCTGGGAGCTGTACAATGTACCAGGGAGCTGTATAATGTGCCAGGGACCTGTACAGTGTGCCAGGAAACTGTACAGTGTGCCAGGGACCTGTACAATGTGCCAGGGAGCTGTACAGTGTGCCAGGGAGCTGTACAGTGTGCCAGGGAGCTGTACAGTGTGCCAGGGAGCTGTACAGTGTGCCAGGGAACTGTACAATGTGTCATGGAGCTGTACAATGTGCCAGGGAGCTGTACAGTGTGCCAGGGAGCTGTACAATGTGCCTGGGAGCTGTACAATGTGCCAGGGAGCTGTACAATGTGCCAGGGAGCTGTACAATGTGCCTGGGAGCTGTACAATGTGCCAGGGAGCTGTACAATGTGCCAGGGAGCTGTACAATGTGCCAGGGAGCTGTACAGTGTGCCAGGGAGCTGTACAATGTGCCAGGGAGCTGTACAATGTGCCAGGGAGCTGTACAAGGTGCCTGGGAGCTGTACAATGTGCCAGGGAGCTGTACAGTGTGCCAGGGAGCTGTACAGTGTGCCAGGGAGGTGTACAGTGTGCCTGGGAGCTGTACAGTGTGCCAGGGAGCTGTACAATGTGTCAGGGAGCTGTACAGTGTACCAGGGAGCTGTACAATGTGCCAGGGAGCTGTACAATGTGCCAAGGAGTTGTACAATGTGCCAGGGAGCTGTACAGTGTACCAGGGAGCTGTACAGTGTACCAGGGAGCTGTACAGTGTACCAGGGAGCTGTACAGTGTACCAGGGAGCTGTACAGAGTACCAGGGAGCTGTACAGAGTACCAGGGAGCTGTACAGTGTACCAGGGAGCTGTACAGAGTACCAGGGAGCTGTACAATGTGCCAGGGAGCTGTACAGTGTGCCAGGGAGCTGTACAGTGTGCCAGGGAGGTGTACAATGTGCCTGGGAGCTGTACAGTGTGCCAGGGAGCTGTACAATGTGCCAGGAGAGCTGTACAGTGTTCCAGGGAGCTGTACAATGTGCCTGGGAGCTGTACAATGTACCAGGGAGCTGTATAATGTGCCAGGGACCTGTACAGTGTGCCAGGAAACTGTACAGTGTGCCAGGGACCTGTACAATGTGCCAGGGAGCTGTACAATGTGCCTGGGAGCTGTACAATGTGCCAGGGAGCTGTACAATGTGCCAGGGAGCTGTACAGTGTGCCAGGGAGCTGTACAATGTGCCAGGGAGCTGTACAATGTGCCAGGGAGCTGTACAAGGTGCCTGGGAGCTGTACAATGTGCCAGGGAGCTGTACAGTGTGCCAGGGAGCTGTACAATGTGCCAGGGAGCTGTACAATGTGCCTGGGAGCTGTACAGTGTGCCAGGGGAGCTGTACAATATACCAGGGAGCTGTACAATGTGCCAGGGAGCTGTACAATGTGCCAGGGAGCTGTACAATGTGCCAGGGAGCTGTACAATGTGCCAGGAAACTGTACAATGTGCCAGGGAGCTGTACAATGTGCCAGGGAGCTGTACAATGTGCCAGGGAGCTGTACAATGTGCCAGGGAGCTGTACAATGTGCCAGGGAGCTGTACAATGTACCAGGGAGCTGTACAATGTGCCAGGGAGCTGTACAATGTACCAGGGAGCTGTACAGTGTGCCAGGGAGCTGTACAGTGTGCCTGGGAGGTGTACAGTGTACCAGGGAGCTGTACAATGTGCCAGGGAGCTGCACAATGTGCCTGGGAGCTGTACAATGTGCCAGGGAGCTGTACAATGTGCCAGGGAGCTGTACAATGTGCCAGGGAGCTGTACAATGTGCCAGGAAACTGTACAATGTGCCAGGGAGCTGTACAATGTGCCAGGGAGCTGTACAATGTGCCAGGGAGCTCTACAATGTGCCAGGGAGCTCTACAATGTACCAGGGAGCTGTACAATGTGCCAGGGAGCTGTACAATGTGCTAGGGAGCTGTACAATGTGCCTGGGAGCTGTACAATGTGCCAGGGAGCTGTACAATGTGCCAGGGAGCTGTACAATGTGCCAGGGAGCTGTACAATGTGCCTGGGAGCTGTACAATGTGCCAGGGAGCTGTACAATGTGTCAGGGAGCTGTACAATGTGCCAGGGAGCTGTACAATGTGCCAGGGAGCTGTACAATGTGCCAGGGAGCTGTACAATGTGCCAGGGAGCTGTACAATGTGCCAGGGAGCTGTACAGTGTGCCAGGGAGCTGTACAATGTGCCAGGGAGCTGTACAATGTGCCAGGGGAGCTGTACAATGTGCCAGGGAGCTGTACAGTGTGCCAGGGGCTGAACAAACGGAGGTTCACCTCCACCTCTTCCATCTCAAGGAGTTTTTTTTTTATTTATATTATGATTATTTTCTACCACAGACGTGGCCAGACATATACAATGCTAACCAGCATATATACATTTTTTGTGTCCTCCATGGACTGGCTAGAGGTCTGGGGAGATGGGCGAGGAAGGTGAAGTAACTCCCTGGTGTGCTAAGCAGTGTAGAGAGGCAGAACAGTGAACGAGAAGAGCATGGAACAAGTACAGCTAACAAGGAACGCAAGAAAACAAAGATGCACTAAAGAGAGCCAGAAATGTTCTCACTAGAGTCAAGAGCGAAGCTGAGACACAATTAGAAGACGACATTGCAGCAAAAGCTAAGGACCGACCCAAGCTGTTCTATGGGCAAGGAGAGGCATAACAGTAAGCGGCCGTGTCGTCGGGTTGAAGATACAAGGGGAACTTTCACAGAAAATTACAAGAAGTGTGTGAGAAACTCAACAAAAGTCTTCAGGACAAGTGATGATAGACCAGAGGAAACAATGGATGACGTAGTAATCTCAGTGGAAGATGTTAAAAAGCATCTGAGGGAACCAGATTCAACAAAATCAATTAGCCCAGACTTAAAATCACTTCTGCTGAAGGCGATTTTCAGCAGAGAAAATAATTTTCATTTTCCCGTACCATCGCAAATCCTTATCCTGATCCCATCCCTGTACTATATAGTCGGGATGGCTTGGCGCTTTCCCCTGACCTTTCCCTTCTCTGCTGAAGAAGGGGTGACTCAGCACCTCTACAAATTGGTCTTTTCAGTAAAAGACTCCAAACAGGAATCTCCCAGAATTCTGGAAGCAGTTAAATGTGGCCCCAATATTCAAGAAAGACGGCAGACACGAGGCATTAAACAGGGCAGAAAGTGTCTAAACTCTAAACTATAAACGGAAAGTAGTTACAGGAATGGCAAAAAGAAACAGACTTGGAAGAGGATATAATTGCATCATTAAACCCAGAGGCACACACAGGGAGGACGACATCAGCAGCATATGAGACGCTGGACAAGATTATAACATCGGTTAGATATCTAAATCAGGACGCTTTCAAGGCACTCTACACAGCTATTGTCAGACCAATACTCTAATATGCAGCACCGGCCTGGAAGCATGACACTAAAAATGAAAAAATGAGGCTGGGATGAGAAGGCAGGGAATGATGAGAGAGAGAGAGATAGAGAGAGAGAGAGAGAGAGAGAGAGAGAGAGAGAGGAGGAAGTAAGGTAGTGGCCACCTCTCCCACAGCCACAGATAATGCACGCTCCACAGTGTATTAAAGGAACGCTGCTCACATAGTCGAACCCGGAAATCAAGAGAGGAAGTTGACCGCGCTGGCCACTCCGCCACGGAAGGAAAATATCAGTAAGGAATATTGAAGGACAGACTGACAGACACAGTACAGCGATCATCTGAGGCAGCAGTAGAAGAGAGAAAGGAATAAAGATGTGCATGAACTACAAGGCTCTTCTAGCGGTGGCCTCGGAGAGCCAAGGAGAGACCAGGAGAGTTCAGGAGAGTCCAGAAAAGTCCAGGAGAGTTCAGGAGAGTCCAGGAGAGTTCAGGAAAGTCTAGGAGAGGCCAGAAGAGTCCAGGAGAGTCCAGGAGAGTTCAGGAAAGTCTAGGAGAGGCCAGAAGAGTCCAGGAGAGTCCAGGAGAGTCCAGGAAAGGCCAGAAGAGTACATGAGAGTCCAGGAGAGCCCAAGAGAGTCCAGAAGAGTCCAGGAGAGTCCAGGAGAGTCCAGGAGAGCCAAGGAGAGACCAGAAGAGTCCAGGAGGGTCCAGGAAAGTCTAGGAGAGTCCAGAAGAGTCCAGGAGAGTCCAGGAGAGGCAAGGAGAGACCAGAAAAGTCCAGGAGAGTCCAGAAGAGTCCAGGAGAGTCCAGAAGAGTCCAGGAGAGGCAAGGAGAGACCAGAAAAGTCCAAGAGAGTCCAGAAGAGTCCAGGAGAGTCCAGGAGAGGCAAGGAGAGACCAGAAAAGTCCAGGAGAGTCCAGAAGAGTCCAGGAGAGTCCAGGAGAGTCCAGGAGAGTCCAGGAGAGGCAAGGAGAGTCCAGAAGAGTCCAGGAGAGTCCAGGAGAGTCCAGGAGAGTCCAGGAGAGGCAAGGAGAGACCAGAAAAGTACAGGAGAGTCCAGAAGAGTCCAGGAGAGCCCAAGAGAGTCCAGAAGAGTCCAGGAGAGTTCAGGAGAGTCCAGGAGAGGCAAGGAGAGACCAGAAAAGTCCAGGAGAGTCCAGAAGAGTCCAGGAGAGTCCAGGAGAGTCCAGAAGAGTCCAGGAGAGCCCAAGAGAGTCCAGAAGAGTCCAGAAGAGTCCAGGAGAGTCCAGGAGAGCCCAGGAGAGTCCAGGAGAGCCAAGGAGAGTCCAGAAGAGTCCAGGGGAGCCAAGGAGAGTCCAGGAGAGTCCAGGAGAGCCAAGGAGAGACCAGAAGAGTCCAGGAGAGCCAAGGAAAGTCCAGGAGAGTCCAGGAGAGCCATGGAAAGTCCAGGAGAGTCCAGGAGAGCCAAGGAGAGTCCAGGAGAGTCCAGAAGAGTCCAGGAGAGCCAAGGAGAGTCCAGTTGAGTCCAGGAGAGCCAAGGAGAGACCAGAAGAGTCCAGGAGAGTCCAGAAGAGTCCAGGAGAGCCAAGGAGAGTACAGGAGAGTCCAGGAGAGCCAAGGAGAGACCAGAAGAGTCCAGGAGAGTCCAGAAGAGTCCAGGAGAGCCAAGGAGAGTCCAGGAGAGTCCAGGAGAGTCAAGGAGAGACCAGAAGAGTCCAGGAGAGCCAAGGAGAGTCCAGGAGAGTCCAGGAGAGCCAAGGAGAGACCAGAAGAGTCCAGGAGAGTCCAGAAGAATCCAGGAGAGTCCAGGAGAGTCCAGGAGACTCCAGAAGAGTCCAGGAGAGTCCAGAAGAGTCCAGGAGAGTCCAGAAGAGTCCAGGAGACTCCAGAAGAGTCCAGGAGAGTCCAGGAGACTCCAGAAGAGTCCAGAAAAGTCCAGGAGAGTCCAGGAGAGTCCAGAAGAGTCCAGAAGAGTCCAGAAGTGTCCAGGAGAGTCCAGGAGAGCCAGGGAGAGACCAGAAGAGTCCAGGAGAGTCCAGGAGAGTCCAGAAGAGTCCAGGAGAGTCCAGAAGAGTCCAGGAGAGTCCAGGAAACTCCAGAAGAGTCCAGAAAAGTCCAGGAGAGTCCAGGAGAGTCCAGAAGAGTCCAGAAGTGTCCAGGAGAGTCCAGGAGAGCCAAGGAGAGACCAGAAAAGTCCAGGAGAGTCCAGAAGAGTCCAGGAGAGTCCAGAAGAGTCCAGGAGAGTCCAGGAGACTCCAGAAGAGTCCAGAAGAGTCCAGGAGAGTCCAGGAGAGTCCAGAAGAGTCCAGAAGAGTCCAGCAGAATCCAGGAGAGCCAAGGAGAGACCAGAAGAGTCCAGGAGAGTCCATGAGAGTCCAGGAGACTCCAGGAGAGTCACGAAGAGTCCAGAAGAGAGTCCAAGAAGAGTCCAATTCCTGGACTGAGTTGAATTCCACGGGCATAACCAATCTCACGAGGACAGCCTTAGGGGCGTAACCAACCTCACGAGGACAGCCACAGGGGCATAACCAACCACACGAGGACAGCCTCAGGGGCAAAACCAACCTCACGAAGACAGCCTCAGGGGCGTAACCAACCACACGAGGACAGCCACAGGGGCATAACCAACCTCACGAGGACAGCCTCAGGGGCGTAACCAACCACACGAGGACAGCCTCAGGGGCATAACCAACCTCACGAGGACAGCCTCAGGGGCGTAACCAACCACACGAGGACAGCCTCAGGGGCATAACCAACCACACGAGGACAGCCTCAGGGCATAACCAACCTCACGAGGACAGCCTCAGGGGCATAACCAACCTCACGAGGAAAGCCTCAGGGGCATAAACAACCTCTCGAGGACAGCCTCAGGGGCATAACCAACCTCTCGAAGACAGCCTCAGGGCATAACCAACCCCACGAGGACAGCCTCAGGGTCATAACCAACCCACGAGGACAGCCTCAGGGTCATAACCAACCACACGAGGACAGGCTCAAGGGCATAAACAACCTCACGAGGACAGCCTCAGGGGCATAACCAACCACACGAAACAGCCTCAGAGGTATAACCAACCTCACGAGGACAGCCTCAAGGGCATAAACAACCTCACGAGGACAGCCTCAAGGGCATAAACAACCTCACGAGGACAGCCTCAGGGGCATAACCAACCTCACGAGGACAGCCTCAGAGGCATAACCAACCTCACGAGGACAGCCTCAAGGGCATAACCAACCTCACTAGGACAGCCTCAGGGGCATAACCAACCTCACGAGGACAGCCTCAAGGGCATAACCAACCTCACGAGGACAGCCTCAGAGGCATAACCAACCTCACGAGGACAGCCTCAAGGGCATAACCAACCTCACGAGGACAGCCTCAAGGGCATAAACAACCACACGAGAACAGCCTCAGAAGCATAACAAACCACACGAGGACAGCCTCAGGGGCATAACCAACCACACGAGGACAGCCTCAGGGGTATAACCAACCACACGAGGACAGCCTCAGGGGCATAACCAACTTCACGAGGACAGCCTCAGGGGCATAACCAACCACACGAGGACAGCCTCAGGGGGCATAACCAACCACACGAGGACAGCCACAGGGGTATAACCAACCACACGAGGACAGCCTCAGGGGCATAACCAACCACACGAGGATAGCCTCAGGGGCATAACCAACGACACGAGGACAGCCTCAAGGGTGTAACCAACCTTGCGAGGACAGCCTCAGGGGCATAACCAACCTCACGAGGACAGCCTCAGAGGCATAACCAACCTCACGAAGACAGAATCAGGGGCATAACCAACCACACGAGAACAGCCTCAGGGGCATAACCAACCTCTCGAGGACAGCCTCAGGGCATAACCAACCTCTCGAGGACAGCCTCAGGGGCATAACCAACCACACGAGGAAAGCCTCAGGGGCATAACAAACCTCACGAGAACAGCCTCAGAGGCATAACCAACCTCAAGAGGACAGCCTCAAGGGCATAAACAACCTCACGAGGACAGCCTCAAAGGTATAAACAACCTCACGAGGACAGCCTCAGGGGCATAACCAACCTCACGAGGACAGCCTCAGAGGCATAACCAACCTCACGAGGACAGCCTCAAGGGCATAACCAACCTCACGAGGACAGCCTCAAGGGCATAAACAACCTCACGAGGACAGCCATAAGGGCATAAACAACCACACAAGAACAGCCTCAGAAGCATAACCAACTACACGAGGACAGCCTCAAGGGTGTAACCAATCTCACGAGGACAGCCTCAGGGGCATAACCAACCTCACGAGGACAGCCTCAGAGGCATAACCAACCTCACGAGGACAGCATCAGGGGCATAACAAACCACACGAGAACAGCCTCAGGGGTGTAACCAACCTCACGAGGACAGCCTCAGGGGCATAACCAACTTCACGAGGACAGCCTCAGGGGCATAACCAACCACACGAGGACACCCTCAGGGGGCATAACCAACCACACGAGGACAGCCTCAAAGGAATAACCAACCACACGAGGACAGCCAGAGGGGGCATAACCAACCACACGAGGACAGCCTCAGGGGCATAACCAACCACACGAGGACAGCCTCAGGAAGCATAACCAACCACACGAGGACAGCCTCAGGGGCATAACAAACCACACGAGGACAGCCTCAAGGGCATAACCAACCCAACGAGGACAGCCTCAGGGGTGTAACCAACCGAACGAGGACAGCCTCAGGGGCATAACAAACCCAACGAGGACAGCCTCAGGGCGTAACCAACCCAACGAGGACAGCCTCAGGGGCATAACCAACCCGACGAGGACAGCCTCAGGGGCATAACCAACCCGACGAGGACAGCCTCAGGGGCATAACCAACCCGACGAGGACAGCCTCACGGGTGTAACCAACCCAACGAGGACAGCCTCAGGGGCATAACAAAACCAACGAGGACAGCCTCAGGGGCATAACCAACCACACGAGGACAGCCTCAGGGGCATAACCAACCTCACGAAGACAGCCTCAGGGGCGTAACCAACCACACGAGGACAGCCTCAGGGGCATAACCAACCTCACGAGGACAGCCTCAGGGGCGTAACCAACCACACGAGGACAGCCTCAGGGGCATAACCAACCTCACGAGGACAGCCTCAGGGGCGTAACCAACCACACGAGGACAGCCTCAGGGGCATAACCAACCACACGAGGACAGCCTCAGGGGCATAACCAACCTCACGAGGACAGCCTCAGGGGCATAACCAACCTCACGAGGAAAGCCTCAGGGGCATAAACAACCTCTCGAGGACAGCCTCAGGGGCATAACCAACCTCTCGAAGACAGCCTCAGGGGCATAACCAACCCCACGAGGACAGCCTCAGGGTCATAACCAACCCCACGAGGACAGCCTCAGGGTCATAACCAACCACACGAGGACAGCTCAAGGGCATAACAACCTCACGAGGACAGCCTCAGGGGCATAACCAACCACACGAGAACAGCCTCAGGGTATAACCAACCTCACGAGGACAGCCTCAAGGGCATAAACAACCTCACGAGGACAGCCTCAAGGGCATAAACAACCTCACGAGGACAGCCTCAGGGGCATAACCAACCTCACGAGGACAGCCTCAGAGGCATAACCAACCTCACGAGGACAGCCTCAAGGGCATAACCAACCTCACGAGGACAGCCTCAAGGGCATAAACAACCTCACGAGGACAGCCTCAAGGGCATAAACAACCACACGAGAACAGCCTCAGAAGCATAACAAACCACACGAGGACAGCCTCAGGGGCATAACCAACCACACGAGGACAGCCTCAGGGGCATAACCAACCACACGAGGACAGCCTCAGGGGCATAACCAACTTCACGAGGACAGCCTCAGGGGCATAACCAACCACACGAGGACAGCCTCAGGGGCATAACCAACCACACGAGGACAGCCTCAGGGGTATAACCAACCACACGAGGACAGCCTCAGGGGCATAACCAACCACACGAGGACAGCCTCAGGGGCATAACCAACCACACGAGGACAGCCTCAAGGGTGTAACCAACCTTACGAGGACAGCCTCAGGGGCATAACCAACCTCACGAGGACAGCCTCAGGGCATAACCAACCTCACGAGGACAGCCTCAGGGGCATAACCAACCACACGAGGACAGCCTCAGGGGCATAACCAACCTCACGAGGACAGCCTCAGGGGCATAACCAACC
>WNGS01002792.1:0-12898 GCA_020271785.1 Procambarus virginalis | reverse complement strand
TTCTTTAAACATGTTTCATGGAATATGACCGCATATTCTGTATTTACTATCTTCTGATTTAGGGCTTCTATCCCTCTAACTATTTCTTAGCATCAGGTCTTAGCTGAAATAGGAGTTCTCCAAAACTCATTTTCGTAATTTCAGGGTGAAGAAAAGAGGTGAATTACTATAGAATGTATTACACTTATTTATACAATTTGCACAACGTTTCGAACCTCCATGGTTCATTCTCAAGTGAAGAGATTTTACAATGCTGGTTGATTTTATACCCGCACTGGGTCAGGTGATAAGACAATAAAGGTGAAAACATAGGGGGATACATGTGGAGTGAAACATCTGCAGTTACCTCTATTCTTATGTTTCACCCCACATGTATTGAGCACAACTATATTCTACCCACTTCAAGACTCCGCTCCAATATAGAAACATCAAGAAATATGGGCCAATAGGCCCTCTGCAGTTACTTCCATTCTTACCTTCAATTTACAAAAATTAATACCCACTGTTTCGTGTTCTGTCCTGTGTCGAAAGTTTTGTTCACCTCATCCAAAACTGTTGTAACATATCACCTCACCCAAAATGCGGGTATAAAATGAAAGCTGTTTAAATCATAACACCATACGGGAGACATCTCCCGTCCACGAGGCTAACCATAGCCCGTGCTCCTTGCCCTGCTCCTGTGCCAGGTAAGTTACGGGCTCACATAGCCCGTGCTACTTGGAACTTGTTCCGAGTAGCTGAATCTATAACAACAACAACAAATCATAGCATCAGTAAGAACTCTGTTTAGCGTTTGCAGGTTATAGTTGTGTGTGTAAACTAAAGTCTTTGAAAATGTAATAAGTTATTACGAAACGCGTTCAAGTGTCACGTCAGACTAGAAATAAAAATGAATTTATTGAATTGATTTTTCAATTACCATCAACAGTGAAAAGAAACATTGAGAAAATTCGTGTTAGAATTATTAATCTTACTTTTTCGGTCATATTTAATAATATATATATATATATATATATATATGTATATATATATATATATATATATATATATATATATATATATATATATATATATATATATATATATATCTGCATTTGGGTGAGGTGACATGTTACAATGGTTTGGGGTGAGGTGAGAACAAACACAGAACACGAAACAATGGTATAAGGGAAGAATAGATCTGTAACTGCAGAAGGCCTATTGGCCCGTATTCTTGATGTTTCTATATTGGAGCGGAGTCTTGAAGTGGGTAGAATATAGTAGTGCGTTAATTGGCTGTTGATTGCTGGTGTTGACTTCTTGATGTGTAGTGCCTCGCAGATGTCAAGCCGCCTGTTGTCGCTGTATCTATCAATGATTCTGTGTTGTTTGTTAAAAACAACACAGAAATCATTGATAGATACAGCGACAACAGGCGGCTTGACATCTGCGAGGCACTACACATCAAGAAGTCAACACCAGCAATCAACAGCCAATTAACGCACTACTATATTCTACCCACTTCAAGACTCCGCTCCAATATATATATATATATATAATATATATATATATATATATATATATATATATATATATATATATATATATATATATATATATATATATATATATATATATATATATATATATATATATATATATATATATATGTATATATATATATATATATATATATATATATATATATATATATATATATATATGTATTCTGTGTCGAGGTCAAATATGTCATATTGGACGACATATTTGACCTCGAAGCACAAAAGAAGGTCACCACGAAAGACACCTTACAAGCTGAACTTATTACAGAAGGAGGAAAGAATCGAGGCAACTACAGAAGCACCATACTGACCCCCGAGCTCAAAGCGGCAGCTAAGAGCCTTCGTGAGAACAAGGAGATAGTTATCAGGAGAGGCGACAAGTCGCCAATATACGTCATTCTTAAGAAAGACGAATATCTGGCGAAAATGAACCACATACTCTCTGACCAAACTAAATTCCAAAGGGTAACGAAGGACACTACAGCCGAATTGAAAACAAAGGTCAACAAGTTGATTGAAACTGTGAATGCCAAGAAATCTAGACTCCACCTGCCAAAGATTATTGGAGAATATAAACCTGGATATGCGTATGGAAACGTCAAGACGCATAAGCCTGGAAACCCACTTCGGCCAATCATCAGCCAGATACCCACACCCACGTACAGACTGGCGAAACGACTCAACGGCTTACTGACTCCTTATGTCCCGTGCAACTTCAGCCTGAAATCCCCGAAGGAATTTGTTGACTTACTACGGGGAACACGGGCCACAGGGATAAGAGCCTCGTTGGACGTAGAATCACTGTTCACCAACGTACCTGTGGATGAAACAATCGGGATGATATTGGACCGAGTGTATCGAGACCCGGCCTGTACTCCCCTTGACGTGCCAGAAAATATCCTGAGGAAACTACTCCAAGCTTGTACTAAGGAGGCACCCTTCTTGAGCCCGGATGGGCACATGTATAAGCAAGTAGATGGGGTCGCTATGGGTTCTCCCCTAGGCGTCCTGTTTGCAAACTTCTACATGGGTACTATCGAGGAAAAAGTCTTAGTCGACTTGAACTTGAAACCGGCCATATACTGCAGGTATGTTGACGACATTTTTACACAGGTACCTGATGTCAGACATCTGCAGGAGCTGAAAGAGGCGTTTGAGCAGAATTCTGTGTTACGTTTCACTTACGAGATGGAGAAGGATGGGAAGCTGCCCTTTTTAGATGTAACAGTCATGGAAAGGAGCGGAGGTTATACATATATATATATATATATACATATATATATATATATATATATATATATATATACATATATATATATATATATATATATATATATATATATATATATATATATATATATATATGTATATATATTGTGATGATAATCTCTTCCCAGAGATTGAGCCTGCTCCTTCTTCTAGCGTCACGTCCAACCCAATATTCAAGATACGCTTTCAGTGGCTTAAATGTATATATCAAGACAGCCACACGCACCTGCAACTCCCTCCTCCCCCCACTCCTGCACACCTGGTCGACCCGCCAACTGCTACTCCCAGCCAAACTACCGACTTTTGGCCGTTTAACAACACACCACTCCAGCTCCACGCCAATCACATTCCTCGCAAGCCAATGTCAGGACCGCCCAGCAGTTCTCCAGTCAGAATATATCTAGTGCTCTTGCTGTGAACACCTACTTGACTCACCTTGTGTGATCAAATAGAGGTTGATAGCTTGCGCATATATTCCCAGCACCATTTATCTTTGTATTCCTGTTAACGTAACCAGTTCCCCCCTTTTCAGTTTGTTATATATATTTTTACGTGTTTTACTTTTACATTATTTAAATGCCAAGGAATTGTCTTTATTTTATTTTGTTTCTAGATTAAGTAAAGTGCATTTTTTATATTTGTGTTTTCGTGTATCTTACCTTACCTTACCACAGATTATCAGACAAGCAGTCACTCTTTTTTTTCCTTTTTTTTTATAACTTACATGTATGTGGCCCAGCATTGACATCTGCTATTTGGAAGACTGCCGACCACCATTTCCAACACGTTACCGTCACAATATATATATATATATATATATATATATATATATATATATATATATATATATATATATATATATTATATATATATATATATATATATTTCATAGCTAGTTCTTTCATCATTGTCTTTTTGACTTTTCTGTACAACAGCCATCTTATGCAAACTATTATAGATCCAGACCTTAACCTCTTATCTAGTATCTATGACAACCATCACTTTAATGATCAAAATTGCAGATATTACACAGCACATGATGTAAACAATGTTTTAGCGTGTAATCACAATGTTTCTGTAATTAACTTGAATGTAAGATCGCTTTGCAAGCGATCTTACTTTGCAAGCGATCTTTCTTTGCAAGCACTTTGATGATGTTAATGCCCTGATTCAAACAGTTGACAAGAAATTCTCTTTTATTGTGTTTACTGAAACGTGGTTAAAAGAGGACACTTCTCAACTCTACAACATACCAAACTACTCATCCATTCACAACTGTCGTCCTATACAAAGAGGTGGTGGTACTTCTCTTTACTACCACCATGCACTGACTTGCTTTAAAGTAATTAAATCTAGAGACCCCTTATGGAGAGTATATATTTGCCTCTTTCAGAGTCAAGGGTAACGATGCTGTCTTGACTGTGGGAGCAGTCTACAGGGTTCCTAACACTGATGTGACTGAATTTAATTCAAACCTTAGAAATCTTATACTAGAGAACCGACTGAACAAAAACCACTTAATTATTCCTGGTGACTTTAACGTTGACCTCTGCGAGCCTGATAACTCTCCTGCTGCTAGTTTCCTCAACTGTATGAATTCCTACTTCCTCATACCCGTAATCACTAGACCTACTAGAATCACTGAGAGTACTGCCACGGCTCTTGATCACATCTGGACTAACATAACCTCTCCACTTATTTCAGGGATAATCATCGATAGCACTACAGACCATTACCCCACATTTTTCCTAACCAACATTAACAAACCACCTCTAGAGGCAAGGGAGTTAAGCTTTAGGCTGCACAATGAAACTGCTATAGGCAATTTTATAGCTGCTGCTGCTAATATCAACTGGGAATCCGAATTAGGGAACATAGGGGACATCAACCTAGCAGTGCAATCATTTCTTCAAAAAACTCTCAGCCTTTATAACACCCACTGTCCTATGCTAACGAAACAAGTCACAACTAAAAGGCTAAACAATCCTTGGCTTACAAAGGGGATACTTAAATCCATTAATAAAAAACATGAACTTGAGAAGAAGTATTGGTTAGTAATCGTCTCCAAAGAATTCTCAAAGAATTGCTCATAATTGCTATCAAAAATAATTAGGAGAGCCAAAATTAAGTACTACGAAGATAAATTTACCCACACAAAGGGCAATATTAAGAAAACATGGAGCACAATTTCTCAAATATTGGGATCAAAGAAGATTATAAATAACAAACCAATACTCCTGTCAAATAATGATGGTCTGCTTTCAGCCTCTGACACTGCTCTTGGGTTCAATAGGTTCTTCTCTTCCATTAGGTCATCCCTTGCAAATGATATTCCATCTTCCAGTACTAATATTCAGGACTATCTTACAGGTATCTATCCAGTCTCTGTACCTAATGCCTACTAATTCCACTGATGTTACTGACATAGTCCTTTCCCTTAAAACCAAGTCTAGTGCCCTTGAGGAGATACCAACTCTCATTTACAAAAAAGCCTCCAGATTTTTAGCTCCTGCCATTGCATTGCTCTTCAACAAGTCACTTGAACTCCAGTTGTGACCGGACCACGGTCGTGTGCGGTCGCAGTGTTGGCGCTCTTGGCGTCCGCTGCTTGGTGGGAGGTGGAGTATTGACCCACACTCTTCATTTTTGCACGTGGTGATACAGGATACTGTGAATTTGTTCTTGATTATTGACAGTGCCTTCGAGTGTCGAAGAAATAGCTGAGGCGGTATGCCTAAGTGGTAGTGAGGAGGACAGACAAAATGATAACAGACCGTTTGAAGTAGCAATGAACAGAAAGAAACGGAGAAATATTAACAGACAGGGAGACAGTGAGAGTGACGATGAAATTAAAAAGAGACTAGAAAATGAGACTCTACTCAGCAGGACTCGAGAGAAGCAATTTAATAGAAAGAAGAGGCTGTTGTTCCCTACAACATGCCAATTGAATTGGCATGTTGCTTGTAGCAAAAACTAATCTACAAGCAGCTTTACTCTTATCTAGCCAAATACAATATACTTAGCTCTTGCCAATATGGCTTCAGACCCAAAAAAACACTAACGATGCACTTATTAGTATGATTAACTTAATTCGTGCAGCTCTTGATAAAAAGGAGTTCCTTGTTGGGTTATTTGGAGACCTGCGTAAGGCTTTTGACACTGTCAACCACCAAAACATTCTTCTTAAATTACATCATTATGGAGTCAGAGGACACTCCCTGCAATACCTCAAATCTTACCTTACTGACAGGCTCCAGTATGTTTCTGTGAATAATTCAATTTCTCCCACCCCACCCATACCTTGAGGTGCTTCCGGGGCTTAGCGTCCCCGCGGCCCGGTCATCAACCAGGCCTCCTGGTTGCTGGACTGATCAACCAGGCTGTTGGACGCGGCTGCTCGCAGCCTGACGTACAAGTCACAGCCTGGTTGATCAGGTATCCTTTGGAGGTGCTTATCCAGTTCTCTCTTGAACACTGTGAGGGGTTTGCCAGTTATGCCCCTTATGTGTAGCGGGAGCGTGTTGAACAGTCTCGGGCCCCTGATGTTGATGGAGTTCTCTCTCAGAGTACCAGTTGCACCTCTGTTTTTCAACGGGGGTATTCTGTACATCTTGCCATGTCTTCTGGTCGCATGTGATGTTATTTCTGTGTGCAAGTTTGGGACCAGCCCCTCTAATATTTTCCATGTGTAAATTATTATGTATCTCTCCCACCTGCGCTCAAGGGAGTACAGATTTAGGCTCTTTAGTCGGTCCCAATAGTTTAGATGTTTTACAGAGTGGATTCTAGCAGTAAAGGATCTCTGCACGCTCTCCAGGTCAGCAATTTCTCCAGCTTTGAAAGGGGCTGTCATTGTGCAGCAGTACTCCACTCTAGAGAGCACCAGCGTTTTGAAAAGTATCATCATCGGTATAGCATCTCTAGTGTGAAAAGTCCTTGTTATCCAACCCGTCATTTTTCGTGCAGTTGTGACGGCTACTTTATTGTGTTCTTTAAAGGTAAGGTCTTCCGACATGAGTACACCCAAATCCTTTACATTGCCTTTTCGTGCTATGTTATGATTTGCCTGAGTTTTGTACGTGGTTTCCGTTTTTATATTTTCATTTTTTCCCATAGCGCATGAGCTGGAACTTATCTTCGTTAAACACCATATTATTTTCTGTAGCCCATAGAAAGACCTGATCTACATCTGACTGGAGGTTTGCCGTGTCCTCTATGTTGCCTACTCTCATGAAGATCCTAGTGTCATCTGCAAAAGATGATACAGTGCTATAGGTTGTGTTCTTGTCTATGTCCGATATGAGGATGAGAAAAAGTACTGGAGCAAGCACAGTACCCTGGGGGACTGAGCTCTTAACGGTTGATGGGCTGGATTTTATTTTGTTGACTATTACACATTGGGTTCTGTTGGTCAGGAAATTGTAGATCCATCTGCCTATTTTTCTGGTAATTCCTTTTGAGCGCATTTTATGTGCAATAACACCATGGTCACATTTATCAAAAGCTTTTGCGAAATCTGTGTAAATTACATCAGCGTTTTGTTTGTCTTCCATAGCATCTAATGCCATATCATAGTGGTCCAGCAACTGCGACAGGCAAGAGCGCCCTGTTCTGAAACCATGTTGTCGGGGTTATGGAGATGCTGTGCTTCCATGTATTTTGTGAGCTTACTTCTTAGCACTCTCAAAAATTTTAATGATGTGCGATGTTAACGCTATCGGTCTGTAATTTTTTGCCTCTGCCTTATTTCCTCCTTTATGAAGTGGTGCTATCTCTGCTGTTTTTAATATATCAGGAATAACGCCAGTATCTAGACTTTGTCTCCACAGAATGTGGAGGGCCTGCGATAGTGGTTTTTGCAGTTCTTGATGAGTATGGAGTTCCAAGAATCCGGGCCTGGTGCAGAGTGCATAGGCATACTGTTTATGGCTTCTTCAAAGTCCAGGGGGGATAGGGTGACGTCTGATATATGATTTGATGTTGGTATCATATCCATGAAAAATTCATTTGGGTTACCGATCTTTAGTGCGTTTAATGGCTCGCTGAAAACCGAGTCGTACTGCTTCCTCAGTAGCTCGCTCATTTCTTTGTTATCATCGGTGAAAGTTCCATCTTCCTTTCGCAGGGGCCCAATACTAGATGTGGTTTTCGATCTTGATTTTGCATAGGAGAAAATATATTTCGGGTTTCTCTCTATTTCACTGATGGCCTTTTGCTCTCTTTGCCTCTCCTGCGTTTTGTATGATTCTTGTAGCTTGAGTTCATTTTTTACACCATCAACATTGGTGTTCCTCAGGGCAGCATACTTGGACCTCTCCTCTTTCTCATCTTCATTAATGACCTTCCAAATGCCTCCCAACACCTCAAACCAATTCTATTTGCTGACGACACAACCTTCATTTACTCCAGTCCTGACCCCCTTGCTCTAAATGCCACAGTAAATACTGAGCTAAATAAAGTCCATCTTTGGCTAACTGCCAACAAACTCACTCTTAACATTGACAAAACTTTCTATATTCTGTTTGGCAACAAATCCTCTAATCAAATAAATCTCAAAACAAACAATACCCAAATTTGTAACAAATTAGATGGCGTTCTCATTGATCACAAGCTGAATTTCCAGGGGCACATTCTAAATATACCAAAAAAAGTTTCAAAAACTGTTGGTATTCTTTCTAAGATCAGATATTATGTACCCCGCCCTGCCCTGGTTACTCTCTATACTCCCTCATATATCCATACCTCAACTATGGTATTTGTGCTTGGGGTTCTACTACCCAAATCATTTACGTCCTCTAATTACTGAACACAAAGCTGCTATTAGGACAATATCCAACTCTGGCCCCAGACATCACTCGGTACCCCTACTCAAATCTCTGAATATGTTAGATATTAAGTCACTGCACATTCTCTCATGAGTATTATACATATATAAAACGCTGAACTGTAATGCCAATCCTGACCTCAAAAGCTTCATTGAAGGTTGTAACAGAACCCATGAGCACCACACCAGAAATAAATACAGTTTTGATATTCCAAGAGTACGACTTAATCAAACTAGAAATGCTCTACAAATCAAGGGACCCAGAATGTGGAATGACCTTCCCAACCATGTTAAAGATTGTACCTCTCTTAAACAGT
The DNA here is from genome assembly GCA_020271785.1 of Procambarus virginalis. NCBI lineage: Eukaryota > Metazoa > Arthropoda > Malacostraca > Decapoda > Cambaridae > Procambarus > Procambarus virginalis. The sequence goes on along the minus strand of WNGS01002792.1, from coordinate 3,947 downwards.
TTAAGATAAAAGCGAAACTCTACCTAATAAATTCCCTGTAACCTACCTTACCCCTCTATTGCCAACTCATGTCTGTTATTTTTTTTAATCAACGCTGTTTGTCGACCTATTGTATTTGTGCTGCTTCTTCAGTCATGTTCCCCCCTTTTTTTATCTTTATTGTATTTGTTCTCAACACATTTTATTCTTTATACTCAATTAGTATTAAGTTTTAGATATTAGTATTTTCCTGCCCAAAACGCATTGCGTAATAGTGGCTTTAGGCATTGTATGTATTAGCTCTTTCTATAAATCGATAAATTTTTGTAAAATTCCCTTGTATGTATGTACCTTACCGGAATAAACATGTTTATTTATTTATATTTATTTATAATTTCCACCAAAAGCTAGAGTGGACGGTACGTCTGGCTAAAGAGTGTATGGAATATGAACCACTCTTCAAGGAGGGTCTTCACCGGCCCTACATAACAGTTAGGACTGAAAAGGCCGTGGAACGCCTCACGACGGTTGGATTTGAAAACATTGTGATGGTTACTCCAGAAGAAGGTATGATGCACACAAAGATCATAGTTTTTAAGTTTCCAACTTATTTGGATCCTGACTGTCTTCTTAACAATGATAATGTTGTATGGGCAGAGAGGAACAGTGTTCGTGGTGACAAACAAAGCCAGGTTGTTGCCTTGGTAAAGGGTGAGGCGCCGGAGAAAATTTTTGTGCAAGGCCTAGGCTATAGGAAAGTGGCAAAATAAATCGAGGAGCCCATATTATGTGTGAAGTGTTCACGTTGGGGACATATGGCATGGAAATGCCAGTTTGACCCCAGGTGTCGGTATTGTGGGAAGAAACACGACTCGCGAGTGTGTAGAGTCAAGATTGAAAGAAGTGAAAAAATCGTCCCATCTTGTTGCAACTGTCGAGTCAGCCACAATGCTGGTTCCTATCTATGCCCCATGAAGCCTCATCTGAAAGAGACTAGGACGGGTTCTACAAGCAGGATAGATGTATCCTCGCAGCAAGGAAAGATTGTGCAAGAGGAACGTGGAGGGAACAGCTGGAAGCCAACGACAGCCCCTATGAACAATGTGTGGGAGAAAGGGACGGAGATAATTAAGGCGAGCCTAGGAAAAGTAAGTAATGCAATGGAAAAACTGAAACCTTGTGAGGACAAGGTTCAGGACAATATGGTCACCTATTAAGATGGTAATCAAATTTTGGAGTATCTAAAAAAAACTAGATAAGAGGATTGAGGCATTGGAAAAATTGGCTATGGAAGGTAGACGGGGTGAAGATGGTGGTGAAACAGGACGTGAAATTGAAAGTAACACAGGACGTGAAATGGAAAGTGAAACGTGTGTAGAAGAAAGTAATGATGTGCATGACGTAACGATGATAGAGGATAGTTAGGAGAATACACCTTCTAGTAGTGTTAGCTGTGTTCAACCTCCTGTTGTGACAAATGTTGAAAAAAAAAGTTTAAGTAAAACGGTATACAGAAATAACAAAGAAAATAGATATGAATAATATTACCTTCGATGTTAGTAGTAGTTGTGCTAGTGAGGAGAAAGAAAAAATGTTACGGTGTTGGAAGGAAGTTTCTAAGGTACTCTCGTATCTAATGGAATGTGATGGGCAGGGCAAAGGTAGTTTTATTATTAATCATGGATGAAAGTAGATTAAGAATATTATCTTGGAACGTTAATGGATTAAAAACTAGAGCGGTGGATGTTCACTATTATACTCTTAGAGAGAATATTGACATAGTAGCACTCCAGGAAACTGGGGATAGGGATGGTAGCATTCTGAGGCTAAATGGCTATAGAGGTTTTCACTTATATGCTGATGGAGGAACTAGGGGGGTCTCATGTTATGTCAAAAGTACCATACCTGTCGAGATAACTGGAATCCCTCAGAGATATAGAGGTATTGAAAGTATTAGCTTGTGGATACAATTAAAAGACCGAGAGTTAAATTTCATTAATCTATACATCTCTGATAGCTCCCTTGATTTAAGATACTTGCCAGATTCCTTCTTTTCTGAAGATACACTTGTGGTAGGAGATTTTAATGCCAGACATCCAGCTTTAGGATCAAGGGGTAAAGCAAATAGAAATGGTTGCAGATGGTACCAGTTTTTGCAGGAACATAAAGATGTTCAGCTGCTGGGCGAGCCCTATCCTACTCATTTGAGGGGAGGGAGATTAGATTATGCTTGTTTGATAAATGCTGAAGGCATAGAGGGGAAATGTTTTACTGTGGATGAAATGCTAAGTGATCATTTTGCATTACAAATACAGCTTAAACTAGATAAAAAGCATGCCTGCCTTCAGAGGAAAAGGTTAAAGTTTAATGAGGGAGAATTAAGGGGTCTTGTTGGCCATATTAAGTCTTGGTATGATACTTATAAGCCAGTTTCGGCAGAAGCATTTTATGAAGATTTAATTAAGGAGGTAGATGTATTTAATGCAACATTGAACCGGAAAACATCTAGTATAAAAAAGCATCCCCCCAGAAAAGGAAATTATACACATGACGAGATGCTTAAGGGGTGGACATTAACAATGAGGAGAGCTCACAGGAATTGGAATAGGAATGGTAGGACTGAGGAAGGGAAGAATGCTTTACTAGCAGTTGCTAGGCTGTGTGGGGAGAAGAGAAAGGAAATTAGGAGCAAGTATTGGCAGGAGTTTGCAGAGAAAGTTGGGAGTAACAGAAACTTGAAAGAAATCTGGCAGGACGTAAATAAAATAAGGGGTAAAAAGCATAATTTTGTTGCACATCCTGACCTGCAAGGAATTGCAAATGGTCTCGTAAATAAATGGGCGGAAGCTGCCAAACTTAGTTCATTACCCGCTGTAACGAGAGAGTCATTAGATTCCTGGAAAGATCTAAGAAAGGATTTATACTTACAGCAGGTAACAGTGGTGATGTCACTTGCACAGGTATTACCAGAGAAGAACTAATAACGGCGATTAAAGTTGGGAAATCTACCGCCCCTGGGGAGGAGGGAGTAACTTATGAAATACTTAATGAACTTGCCATTATGACGAAAAGCCCACTTTTAGATCTCTTTAATATTAGTTATAAAGAGGCAGTATTCCCAGTAAATGGAAAAAAGCTTAGATCATCCCTATCCCTAAAGCCAATGGAGAGTACAGACCTGTGTCTTTAACCTCGTGTTTTTGAAAATGATGGAGAGGATCATTTTAAATAGACTTTTCTATATAATAGTGATCAGCTGTCTAGTAATTTGTTCGGGTTCCTCAGAGGAAAGGTACCTCTGATTGTATTATTAATTTCTAGCTAATGAAATGATTATTATAGAATTTTTATTGATTACAAGGAGCTTTTGATAAAGCTAACAAGAGGTATTTTATATGACCTAGCTGGTCTTGGTGTTAAAGGGAGATTATTGCGGTGGATAGGGGATTATTCTTTTTAGAAAGGAAGGCTCAGGTGTGGTATCAAGGTGTATGTCAGGTGTGAGGGTCTTTTGAACTCGGCACACCTCAGGGAGGAGTGTTGAGTCCACCCTGTTTAATGTACTAATGAATAAGATAGCATCTGAGAGATACTCAAATGGGTTAACTTCGATCATATATGCCGTGATATTTTGTTTCAGGGCAAATATTTCAAAGTTCAACAGTGTGGACTTTCGGAAACCTGTGTCACCATATGGGCTGGTGGTTAATGAAAACAAAACTAAGTTTGAATGTAGAAGTCGGAGGCTCATTATATTGAAAATAAACGGTAAAAAATTAGAGAGTTAATATATATAAATATTTAGGCATATATGTTGGATATACCCATGAGAGTTTGGAAGCCGAGTGACAGACTGTTGGGTCAATGTCGGAAGAGATTACAACCTCTGAAGCCTTGGCATGCTGTGGAAAGGAGTGGGAGTCCCTGTGCTACGAATGATATACTTGAGTACTGTAAGATTCTTATTG
>WNGS01002791.1:0-12817 GCA_020271785.1 Procambarus virginalis | reverse complement strand
AGACTATATGAAGGGAGTACAGTGTGTGTCAAGAACTAGCTGCCCTAGACTATATGAAGGGTAGTACAGAGTGTGTCAAGAACTAGCTGCCCTAGACTATATGAAGGGGAGTACAGTGTGTGTCAAGAACTAGCTGCCCTAGACTATATGAGGGTAGTACAGAGTGTGTCAAGAACTAGCTGCCCTAGACTATATGAAGGGTAGTACAGTGTGTGCCAAGAACTAGCTGCCCTAGACTATATGAAGGGGTAGTACAGAGTGTGTCAAGAACTAGCTGCCCTAGACTATATGAAGGGGAGTACAGTGTGTGTCAAGAACTAGCTGCCCTAGACTATATGAAGGGTAGTACAGAGTGTGTCAAGAACTAGCTGCCCTAGACTATATGAAGGGGAGTACAGTGTGTGTCAAGAACTAGCTGCCCTAGACTATATGAAGGGTAGTACAGAGTGTGTCAAGAACTAGCTGCCCTAGACTATATGAAGGGTAGTACAGTGTGTGTCAAGAACTAGCTGCCCTAGACTATATGAAGGGGAGTACAGTGTGTGTCAAGAACTAGCTGCCCTAGACTATATGAAGGGTAGTACAGTGTGTGTCAAGAACTAGCTGCCCTAGACTATATGAAGGGGAGTACAGTGTGTGTCAAGAACTAGCTGCCCTAGACTATATGAAGGGCAGTACAGTGTGTGTCAAGAACTAGCTGCCCTAGACTATATGAAGGGCAGTACAGTGTGTGTCAAGAACTAGCTGCCCTAGACTATATGAAGGGCAGTACAGTGTGTGTCAAGAACTAGCTGCCCTAGACTATATGAAGGGTAGTACAGTGTGTGTCAAGAACTAGCTGCCCTAGACTATATGAAGGGTAGTACAGTGTGTGCCAAGAACTAGCTGCCCTAGACTATATGAAGGGTAGTACAGAGTGTGTCAAGAACTAGCTGCCCTAGACTATATGAAGGGGAGTACAGTGTGTGTCAAGAACTAGCTGCCCTAGACTATATGAAGGGTAGTACAGAGTGTGTCAAGAACTAGCTGCCCTAGACTATATGAAGGGGAGTACAGTGTGTGTCAAGAACTAGCTGCCCTAGACTATATGAAGGGCAGTACAGTGTGTGTCAAGAACTAGCTGCCCTAGACTATATGAAGGGCAGTACAGTGTGTGTCAAGAACTAGCTGCCCTAGACTATATGAAGGGGAGTACAGTGTGTGTCAAGAACTAGCTGCCCTAGACTATATGAAGGGCAGTACAGAGTGTGTCAAGAACTAGCTGCCCTAGACTATATGCAGGGGAGTACAGTGTGTGTCAAGAACTAGCTGCCCTAGACTATATGAAGGGGAGTACAGTGTGTGTCAAGAACTAGCTGCCCTAGACTATATGAAGGGGAGTACAGAGTGTGTCAAGAACTAGCTGCCCTAGACTATATGAAGGGGAGTACAGTGTGTGTCAAGAACTAGCTGCCCTAGACTATATGAAGGGAAGTACAGTGTGTGTCAAGAACTAGCTGCCCTAGACTATATGAAGGGGAGTACAGTGTGTGTCAAGAACTAGCTGCCCTAGACTATATGAAGGGGAGTACAGTGTGTGTCAAGAACTAGCTGCCCTAGACTATATGAAGGGAGTACAGTGTGTGTCAAGAACTAGCTGCCCTAGACTATATGAAGGGGAGTACAGTGTGTGTCAAGAACTAGCTGCCCTAGACTATATGAAGGGTAGTACAGTGTGTGTCAAGAACTAGCTGCCCTAGACTATATGAAGGGTAGTACAGTGTGTGTCAAGAACTAGCTGCCCTAGACTATATGAAGGGGAGTACAGTGTGTGTCAAGAACTAGCTGCTCTAGACTATATGAAGGGGAGTACAGTGTGTGTCAAGAACTAGCTGCCCTAGACTATATGAAGGGCAGTACAGTGTGTGTCAAGAACTAGTTACGTGATGCTAAAATCCCCATCACACAGGATGGTTAGTCATACAGGCCCATATGTTCAGTAGTCTGCACTGGCAGACTCTGGGTGCAATTTGAGGATATCTTCAAGAACACGAGAGTGAATAAAGTAATTACAAAGCTCCAGGTACCTCATGCCAACTTGGTCTGAATGGTCTAATAACTGGGCATTCGGTGATGAAGTGTGGGAGATCATGCCGCAGTTCCTGCTCACAGAGTTTGCACCTGGAGTGCTCAGGATTGGGAGATCCGTCACCTGTAGCCACCTGCCACAGGTAACGGTAGCCACCTGCCACAGGTAACGGTAGCCACCTGCCACAGGTAACGGTAGCCACCTGCCACAGGTAACGGTAGCCACCTGCCACAGGTAACGGTAGCCACCTGCCACAGGTAACGGTAGCCACCTGCCACAGGTAACGGTAGCCACCTGCCACAGGTAACGGTAGCCACCTGCCACAGGTAACGGTAACCCAACCTGCCACAGGTAACGGTAGCTCAACCTGATCCTTGCAACCACTGTGTCGCACAGTCTGGTCGACGTTTTGTGCTGCCCATAAACATAGGTTTCAGATCTGAACAAATCATAGCTTTTTATGCTAGTACTTTCAGGTCGTTGGGAGTCAGTAATTTCTCTCCTATCAGACCCGAGTGTTTGGACCAATACAGTTTTGACAGCAGAGATGGGGATACCTAGATCTAACTCAACTTCATCTTTGTTACACGCTAATTTGGCTGCAATGTCTGTCTCATTATGATGGGTTATATTTATGTGTGAAGGTATCCATACAAAGGAGATTCGAGACCCTTTACTCTGTGCATCAATTAGGTCATTTATAATTGGGAGTATGAGGTTCTTGCTGTCGATCTTCCAAGAGAAGTTTTCGATTGCTTGAAGAGCAGACTTTGAATCACAGAATATTATTCCTCCTCCAATGTTTTTTAATGTACTGGTAGCTAGGTGTAATGCTGCTAGTTCTGCTTGTGTGGAGGTCAGCCAGTTGTTTAACCTGACACTGACAGTCTTTGTGTAAATATTATTTCTATAAAACCTACACTCCGCTGCAGTCCGTCCAGTAGAGGATTGGACTGAGCCGTCGGTGTAGACACAGTGCTCGTGAGATCTTAAACTCTCGATGGAGGAGGCAATTGTTTCAAGTGTGACAGCTTTGAGAAGAGCAAGATTCTCATTATCTTTCTTGGTGACAGGTGTGTATGATACTTGAATGGTGGGGTACAGATAAAGAGGAATATCAGAGACAGGTAGATTGCACTTAAAAGGAATGTTAAGTTTAGTGAGATTGTAAGCATTGTTGCTCAGCCAATTATCATAAAAGGAGTGAGTTGGTATGTAGGCACTAGTCAATTGGGTGTTAAGGGGCAATAGGTTGGTTGGAGAAAAGTTGTTCAATGTCAACCAATATTTTTTGACTAGTTGCATATGAAAAGGGCTGCAATTGTCCCAAGTTTCAGTACTGCAGCGTAAATAGAAAGGGAGATTTTTTATTTTCAACGACTTTTACACATTTTCAAGTCTTAATAAATAAACACACGTTTCAGATATAATTATTCTGTGACACTTTTCTGACACATTGGCATATAATAAAGGATTGGTAGATGGATATTTTCCAAAACATCTTTAGTTTTCCTAATACAAATTTTCAAAGTTCCCCCCAAAAATTATGCAAGTATGACATGTTTATTGCTATTATAAAATCAATAAATGAAATTAGAGAAAAAGCTGTTTACCAAATGTAGAGACATGCCCTCCACATATACTGTGTAAATTTCATGTAAATCGAATAAAAAATTAAAAAGTTATTTGAACGTTTATGTCAATTGAAAAAAAACAGCAAATAATAAAGTCTAAGGTGCTGCCATGTGTGGCTGAGGTTGACATCAACCAATTTTCTCCAAAATTGGCACCTTTACAGATAGGCTTACGTGCAGTCAGGTGTGTAAGTTTCATGGAAATCGTCCGATAAAAAGAAAAGAACAAAAATGAAAAAAAAATCAATTATTTTTTTTACTTAAATTTTTTCCAATTAAACTAATTATAATATTTGATTAATATATGCTATTGTGATAGCTGAGAGTCATAGATATGATTTCAGTTGACACTTTTGTTTCATAATCATTTTGACCATTTTGGCATAATTTTGACACCTACTTTAATATTTTTTTCTCCCTTCCTATTTACGCTACGATGCTGAAACTTGGACCAGATGAAACACTTTTCACATACAACTTGTCAAAAAAGTTTGATTGAAATGGAACGAGTTTTCATTTATTGCATTTTTTGGGCAAATTGGAACCTATTGCCAGCACTAAATAATTTGTCTCTGAGCAATGCAGAAGATGTTGGGTCTCTCATGACTTTAAGGCAAAAGGTGGTGTTGACTTGCATTATTCTCTCTTGTATGGTTGGAAGCTTCAGTTCTTCCCGCATGTTGATGATTCTTGTGCATCTTGGAGCACCAAGAATTATCCTCATGGCCTCATTCTGTACTACTTCAAGTTTCTCCCACACAGAGGCGGGGAAATTAATTAAGTGCAGAGCATTATAATCAACGAGAGATCTAACAAACATCATATAGAATAGTCTAGCATATTTAATATTGATACCAATATTCCTACCAGTAAGTGTTCTCAATGGTTTAAGTCTTTTAACCTACGGTGTAGATCATTTACAATGTCACTGTTAATACCAACTCCAAGGTATTTGTGCTGCCTACACGTGTCATGTTCTGGTTGTTGACCTTGAAAGTTATAGGGACATGAGTGTTCTCTTGGGGATGGATCTCACATGACTGTACCTCACACGACTGTACCCCACACGACTGTACCTCACACGACTGTACCCCACACGACTGTACCTCACACGACTGTACCTCACACGACTGTACCTCACACGACTGTACCCCACACGACTGTACCTCACACGACTGTACCTCACATGACTGTACCCACACGACTGTACCTCACACGACTGTACCCCACACGACTGTACCCCACACGACTGTACCTCACACGACTGTACCTCACACGACTGTACCTCACACGACTGTACCCCACACGACTGTACCTCACACGACTGTACCTCACACGACTGTACCCCACACGACTGTACCTCACACGACTGTACCTCACATGACTGTACCCCACACGACTGTACCTCACACGACTGTACCCCACACGACTGTACCCCACACGACTGTACCTCACACGACTGTACCTCACACGACTGTACCTCCCACAACTGTACCTCACATGACTGTACCCCACACGACTGTACCTCACACGACTGTACCCCACACGACTGTACCCCACTCGACTGTACCCCACACGACTGTACCTCACACGACTGTACCCCACACGACTGGACCTCACACGACTGTACCTCACACGACTGTACCCCACACGACTGTACCTCACACGACTGTACCTCACACGACTGTACCTCACACGACTGTACCTCACACGACTGTACCTCACACGACTGTACCCCACACGACTGTACCTCACACGACTGTACCTCACACGACTGTACCCACACGACTGTACCCCACACGACTGTACCACACACGACTGTACCTCACACGACTGTACCTCACACGACTGTACCTCACACGACTGTACCTCACACGACTGTACCTCACACGACTGTACCCCACACGACTGTACCTCACACGACTGTACCCACACGACTGTAACCACACACGACTGTACCTCACACGACTGTACCTCACACGACTGTACCTCACACGACTGTACCTCACACGACTGTACCTCACACGACTGTACCCACACGACTGTACCTCACACGACTGTACCTCACACGACTGTACCTCACACGACTGTACCTCACACGACTGTACCTCACACGACTGTACCTCACACGACTGTACCTCACACGACTGTACCTCACACGACTGTACCTCACACGACTGTACCTCACACGACTGTACCACACACGACTGTACCTCACACGACTGTACCCCACACGACTGTACCACACACGACTGTACCTCACACGACTGTACCTCACACGACTGTACCCCACACGACTGTACCTCACACGACTGTGCCCCACACGACTGTACCTCACACGACTGTACCCCACACGACTGTACCACACACGACTGTACCTCACACGACTGTACCACACACGACTGTACCTCACACGACTGTACCTCACACGACTGTACCTCACACGACTGTACCTCACACGACTGTACCACACGACTGTACCACACACGACTGTACCTCACACGACTGTACCACACACGACTGTACCTCACACGACTGTACCTCACACGACTGTACCACACACAACTGTACCTCACACGACTGTACCACACACGACTGTACCCCACACGACTGTACCACACACGACTAACACACCGTTAAATAAAGTAAATAATTCCCGATAAGAACCAACAATAATCTCAATAACAAATGAGTTTCTATGAGCCGAGAGGAGACCACCTGCCCCTTGGAGTAGGACCTCGAACACCCTCTCCTAATTACCCAGAGCTTAGCAACCAATATGAAGAGAGAGAGAGAGAGAGAGAGAGAGAGAGAGAGAGAGAGAGAGAGAGAGAGAGAGAGAGAGAGAGAGAGAGAGTGTCACGGACCGGTCTCCCTGGTTTAGTAAGGCGGGGCCCAAGAGGTCAGCCTCAGGTGTTTGTAGGAGTTGACTCTGTGACCTTCATACTTGGCTTCTTGACCTTTAAGTCCAGGCATAACTTGGGGGAGGCAAAGGTCACTCCTTGTCCCCGCTGGATAACTTCTCCACGCTGGGAATTATACGATAAATTCACACGCACACACACACCACACACACACACACACACACACGCGACCCTCTTCTCCACAAGCACCAACACAAGCACGCACATACGTGTAAACACACACGCAGCCTCCACCACACACAGTGGTGGAGGCTGACTCCATACACAGTTTCAAGTGTAGATATGATAGAGCCCAATAGGCTCAGGAATCTGTACACCAGTTGATTGACGGTTGAGAGGCGGACCAAGAGCCAGAGTTCAACCCCCGCAAACACAGCTAGGTGAGTTACAACTAGGGAGTACACACTGAATGAACACACAAGGTATTGAAACAGTTGACAACACTGGACGCAACTAAAGCGGATTGACCATACAAGACCTGTAGACCTCTACCACTGACAAGCATCCCCCTGTAAAGTACGTGACCGAATAATTAGGCTACGACCGGTTGCACACCTGGAGAACGGTTAGTTGTGAACAAACATCAACATGGTTCTGGAAAGGGAAATCGTGCCTAACAAGCCTTTTGGAATTCTATGATAAAATAACGAGGATAAGACAGGACAGAGAAGGTTGGGCAGACTGCAATTTCTGGACTGCCAAAAAGCCTTTGATACAGTACCGCACATAAGACTGCTGTTCAAACTTGAGAGGCAGGCGGGGGTGGGAGGAAAGGCCCTAGCATGGATAAGGAACTACCTACAGGAAGGAGCCAAAGAGTTACGGTAAGGGGCGAGAAGTCGGACTGGCGAACAGTAACAAGTGGAGTACCTCAAGGATCGGTGCTGGGACCAATTCATTTCTAATATATGTTAACGACATGTTTACAGGAGTAGAGTCCTACATGTCGATGTTCGCGGATGACGCAAAGTTAATGAGAAGAGTTGTGACAGATGAGGGATTGTAGGATCCTCCAAGAGGACTTGAACAGGTTGCAGAAATGGTCAGAGAAATGGCTACTGGAGTTCAACACGAGCAAATGTAAAGTTATGGAAATGGGACTAGGTGATAGGCGACCAAAGACACAGTACACAATGAACTGCTTATGTGACGACGTGAGAAAGAGGACCTGGGTGTGGATGTAACACCTATCTCCTGAGGCACATATAATAGGATAACGACAGCAGCGTACTCTACACTGGCAAAATATAGGGCATCATTTAGAAACCTAAGTAAGGAGTCATTTAGGGCGCTTTACACTGCCTACGTGAGGCCAGTCTTAGAGTATGCCGCCTCATCATGTAGTCCTCATCTGAAGAAGCATATATGGAAACTGGAAAAGGTTAAAGTTTGCAACGAGACTCGTCCGAGAGTTACGAGGGATGGGGTATGAAGAGCGCCTGAAGGAACTGTGCTTACAACATTAGAAAAAAGAAGGAGAGGGAGGACATGATAGGAACATATAAATACTCAGGGGATTGACAGAGTGGACATAGACGAAATGTTCACACAGAATAGTAACAGAACGAGGGGACATGGGTGGAAGTTGGAAACTCAGATGAGTCACAGAGATGTTAGGAAGTTTTCTTTTAGCGTGAGAGTAGTGGGAAAATGGAATGCACTTAAGGAGCAGGTTGTGGAAGCAAATACTATTCATACTTTTAAAACCAGGTATGATAGGGAAATGGGACAGGAGTCATTGCTGTAAACAACTGATGCTCGAAAGGCGGGATCCAAGAGTCAATGCTCGATCCTGCATTGCATACACAACTAGGTGAGTACTGTGTAATGATCAATTAGGGACCATGGAGTGGACCAGGTGTGGACCAGTTTGGGACCATGGCCAACTGGCCAAGTTAACCAGACGAGGCTAATAATTAACCTGTCCTCTTAAAAAGAACGTCGCATTTGGCCGTTTGCCCGTATGGCTGAATTTGGACGTAATTTGAAATGAAAAAATATGAAAATAAATTTAGGATTTTTTTTTCAACAACAGTAAGTTAAGGGTCCTCTGATAGGTTAGGTGGGCAGGAAATTCTCTTAAAGTTTCAAAACGTTATGAAAAACGTTAATTTAAAGTGTCCTCTCATAACCTCTGCGCGTACGCCGGACGACTCAAATAGAAAACGGAACAGAACGTCACTTTTGTGAGTCGATTTCATTTCAAATTATGTCCAAATTTGGCCATATCGCCGCGCATACGAGCCAAAAGTGACGTTCTTTTTAAGAGGACGGGTTGAATAATTCTCTCTGACAGTAATTTACAACATTGAAGAGATAATTCTATATACACTAACAGTTATTAAAACACTAAACAATAACATGTAGGAGATGAACAAATCCACAAGGGCCGTGACCAGGGTTCGAACCTACGGCCTAGAGGATCCCAGACGCTGCTTTAATCGACTGAGCTACGACATGGTAAAAAGAATTGCAACCGGAAGTAATTGCAATGAAGTAAGGGCGAAGAGGTAGAACGGCGGATTGACATAGCTCGAGTGCAGGGGGGAGTTGTGTAAAAACCCTGGTTTGTGTCTCGGAGAGGCTGCAGGAACCGTGGTAGGTCAGGATGATTTCCTGGTTGCAATTCTTTTGACCATGTCGTAGCTCTGTCGATTAAGGCAGCGTCTGGGATGCTCTCGGACGCAGGTTCGAATCCTCGTCCACGGCCATTGTGGATTTGTTCATTTGATGCATCACGCTATTGTGGTTGTGAGTGTAACATATAGCAGAGCTTGTGTAACCATTCCCGGTACACGGTACGGACCTCAGGAGCCAAGTACACGGTACTTATCTCAGGAGCCACGGTACACGGTACTTATCTCAGGAGCCACGGTACACGGTACTTATCTCAGGAGCCACGGTACACGGTACGGGACCTCTGGAGCCACGGTACACGGTCCGTACCTCAGGAGCCACGGTACACGGTACGGACTCTGGAGCCACGGTACACGGTACTTATCTCAGGAGCCACGGTTCACGGTACGGACCTCTGGAGCCACGGTACACGGTCCTTATCTCAGGAGCCACGGTACACGGTCCGTACCTCAGGGGCACGGTACACGGTCCGTACCTCAGGAGCCACGGTACACGGTACGGACCTCAGGAGCCACGGTACACGGTCCGTACCTCAGGGGCCACGGTACACGGTACGGACCTCAGGAGCCACGGTACACGGTACGGACCTCGGCAGATCAGTAGGTATGATATACTCAGACATGACATATCCTGGCCACGAGCATTATATAATCAACATACTCCTTGACGATAATATGTTGGTCGAGAAGTCATGTTTGTGCAGTAGTGGACATGTTTGTGGCAGATAGTCATGTTTGTGCAGTAGTGGACCTGTTGTGGCAGAGCAGATAGTCATGTTTGTGCAGTAGTGGGCATGTTTGTGGCAGATAAAGTATGTTTGTGCAGTAGTGGAATGTTTGTGGCAGAAAAAGTCATGTTTGTGCAGTAGTGGACATGTTTGTGGCAGGTAAAGTCATGTTTGTGCAGTAGTGGACATGTTTGTGGCAGATAAAGTCATGTTGTGCAGTAGTGGACAATTGTTTGTGGCAGATAAAGTCATGTTTGTGCAGTAGTGGACATGTTTGTGGCAGATAAAGTCATGTTTGTGCAGTAGTGGACATGTTTGTGGCAGGTAAAGTCATGTTTGTGCAGTAGTGGACATGTTTGTGGCAGATAAAGTCATGTTTGTGCAGTAGTGGACATGTTTGTGGCAGATAAAGTCATTTTGTGCAGTAGTGGACATGTTTGTGGCAGATAAAGTCATGTTTGTGCAGTAGTGGACATGTTTGTGGCAGATAGTCATGTTTGTGCAGTAGTGGACATGTTTGTGCAGTAGTGGACAGTTTGTGGCAGATAGTCATGTGTGCAGTAGTGGACATGTTTGTGGCAGATAGTCATGTTTGTGCAGTAGTGGGCATGTTTGTGGCAGAAAAAGTCATTTTGTGCAGTAGTGGACATGTTTGTGGAGATAAAGTAACGTTTGTGCAGTAGTGGACATGTTTGTGGCAGATAAAGTAACGTTAGTGCAGTAGTGGACATGCGGAGGCAGGCACCTGGACCAACCAGGAGCAGCGGGTCAGTGCCACTCGGCTGGGCACTTAGTGCCATGTGTCATTCAAAGTCATGTTAACAGCGGCGGTCGGTGGCACCTCTTCATGTCTTTTACCGCTGAGGCTCGTGTTGTCCAGCGGGCACAATACCTATGTGAAGGTTTACTTTATATTGGCAAACTTGTGTATGTAAACTCTCACGCTGGTCTCGTCTGTGTGTGTGCGTGTATATATATATATATATAATATATATATATATATATATATATATATATATATATATATATAATATATATATATATATATATATATATTATATATATATATATATAGTAGATCTAGAACCTGTAACTAAACCCATTAGATCTTGAACTGCCACTAAAACGCGTAACATTTCGGTCAGGTTCTTAATCTAACAAATAATTAATAAGTACATTGTATCAAAAATTGTAGAATATTAATAGGTACATTGTATCAAAATTGGAAGATTACTAATAGGTACAGTGAAGTTAAATTCGAGTTCCACATAAAAACGACGATTATAGGTGGATAGCAGTGATTACAGTGAGTGATTATCTGTGTCATGGTGACCTATCGTAGTAGTAGGCATCCTTCAGTCTCGGGAGACTATGGAGTTGCGCCCTGGTTGTCAATCCTGGTGCAGCGTCTGGTGTGACTGTTGAGGCCAATCCCAGAGTGGCAGTCCATCCCACACCCAGCACAAACGAAGTCCGATTCAGGTCTGTCTTCCTGGCTACCGGATTTCCTTCTCTGTCTCTTTGCCTCCGATTCCTTGGCAAGTGACTCCTCCAACTTGGAGAGACCTCTGTGAACAGACTTCCTCCAGGCTGAACGGTCTGCAGCCAGTGTCTCCCATATAGCAAGATCGACGTCCATGGCTTTCAGGTCCCTCTTGCATACGTCTTTGTACCGTAGCTGGGGCTTGCCTGTTGGACGCTTTCCCTGCATCAGCTCTCCGTACAGGAGATCCTTGGGGATCCTGCCGTCGCCCATTCGCACAACGTGCCCGAGCCAGCGCATTCGTCTCTGTTTCAGCATTGTGTTCATGATGGTGATTCTTGCTCTCCCCAAGACGTTGTTGTTTGTCACCTTGTCCTGCCAGGTGATGTCCAAGATGTGTCGAAGGCAGCGCATGTGGAAGGCATTCAGCTGTCTTTCCTGACGGGCGCGGAGTGTCCAAGTCTCACTGCCATAAAGGAGAGTGCTCAGGACACAGGCTCTGTAAACCTGAATCATAGTATACTCAGTAAGCCTATTGTTGGCCCACACTCTCTTTGTCAGTCTGGACATGGTAGTAGATGCCTTACCGATGCGTTTGTTTAGCTCCGTATCCCCCCCTCCCCGCTCGGCCCGTTGATGCCGTGAGGGGGGCTTAGTGGGCAGCTGCCGGAGTGTGATGCTCCTTAGGGCAGTCCTCTGTCCTTTTCTAGCCTTGCTCTCCTGCTGCCGTCCTCTCCAATTGTGCCGAGCATCTTTTCCTTTCCTTCCGTTTCGTTTCTCCCCCTCTTCTCCTATCTGCTTGTCGTTTCCTGCCGACCTTTGCTTGTTTTGGATCTTTCTTTGGACTTCTTCTATTTTGACGCCCGGGTGCTTGAGGAGAATACTCTTGCACCCGTAGAACTGTAGTACCCAACGTCTCGAGCGAGGGGAACCTTTTATTGTCATCCCCCTTTCGTCGCTGAACCGATCTCGACGGACTGACGGTTCTTAAGGCGGCGGCGTTTGTGGGGCGTATACTCACGACACACCCCTAGGGGGCCCCGGCATGATCGGCGATAGCTTCCTGTTGGGTGTCCTGCCTCTAATTGTGGCTCCATGGTGGGTATGGGGGCCATTCGTGGATGAAGTTTTTTCTCGTCTTTATGTCATTGAATGTTCCTGTTATACCCTCTCAGGCTCGTGGGGTGGGCGACCAAGCCCTCGAGTCGGCCTGTATTGGAAGACCAGGCTCCGTAGCTCCTGCTGCATTGGGCCCCGACCTTGCTCCTCCTTTGACCGTCCTGACTTCTTCCCCCAGCTCCCCTCCCTCCTCTGTGGTTGGGTCGAGCCTCCAGCCCCAGTGGT
>WNGS01002790.1:61246-68746 GCA_020271785.1 Procambarus virginalis | reverse complement strand
TAGAGATATAACTGATATAACTTGATAGCTATTATAATTATGATACTATATGTATGATACCCCTAGATTCGTTAGTACCTCTAGTAGCCAGAACGTTTTACTCGGCCTACTATGCAATATCCGATTTGCCTAATAGGCCATGTGTTCATGAATTAATTATTTTCAACTACCTAACCTAACCTAACTAATCCTAATCCTAAACTTTTCCGGTCTACCCTAACCAACACTAAACTATAAAGCTTAGGGTAGGCTAGGTTAGGGGTAGGTTGGGTTAAGTTCACGGTCATATGTATCCTACGTTATAACTTTTGTACACTGCCAAACCATACAATTAGACCTCATACATATGAATGGGTAGGCTTATCTCTTCTAGAGAAACAAAATTAGAGGATAATATATTAATGGGGTCCATGAAAACTTGGCTTATTAGAGCAAATCAGGCCTTGCATAGGTAGGTCCTGAGAAGTGCGTTCTGGCTACTAGGCTACGACATATATATGATCTATACTTATCGTACCCTAGTAGCAAGCCAAACGTCACTTCTCACCTACTATGTCCAACGACACGATTTGCCTGATACAGCTCCAAGTTTTCCGTGAATTAATATTATTTATCTATTTTGTTCTTCTGAAAGTATAAACCTATCCTGTACCCATTGCATTGAGTGTGAGGTAGATATGTTTTTAATTGGAGGTTCAAAAATTAACGTAGACTTATATGACCTGAACCAGAACCACAACCCTACCTAACCTATCCTAGGGGACCTACCCCTATCTTTCACATAGGCGTAGGTATCGGTTAAGTAGCCGAATAGTGAGAGCTTAGGTCCAGCCCGTTTAGGTAGGGTTTAGGTAGTCCGGAAAAACACATTAATTCATTAAAACTCCTCCCGGCATTATAGGTCCATAATCGGGCCTTGCATAGTAGGCGCTGAAGAAATGCCGTTCTGGCTACTAGGTACGTACATATATACATACTGAATACATACATGACATATCTATATGATATCATATACTAATATATATAGTTATGATGGAGGTATATGATATATATTATGTGTGCGTACCTAGTCAGCCCAGAAACGTCGTATTCGGCCTAGTATGCATGTCCCGATAGATTTGCCTAAAACGCCAAGTTTTCCTGAAATTATATATATTTTTCCATTTTGTTCTTATGAAAAGACCCTAAATCTGGCTACATTTCAGTATGCTATACAGCAGGGTTACTAAATTTGTATTGTAGACATTTAAGTTAAATAGTAACCTAGATACTATGACCAAACCTAACCATACCCTACCTATCCTAACCTAGTACCTAACCTATCTGCACCTAAACTAATACAAATAAAGTCAATGAATTTATTATATCCTAATATATATAATAATAAATATTAAAATAACTAAATATGGATAAACATATATTGGAACTATAAAAAATAAAACGCAGCGGTCTATTAGGGGAAATCGGGTGCACTTGCTAGTCTGGCCAGAGTTGGTTTCTGGCTACTAGGTACGGAGACAGATATATATACGACCATATATATATATATCAATATAGATACTATATATAATATATAGATTATATATATATATAATATATTATAGAGCACGGGTATACCCCCCCCCCCACCCATTCCGTTCCCCCCTCCCACCCATCCCTAGTGGACAACTGTACTACCCTGCGTCTTAAACGTATACCACATTGCTTTAGATATAACTACGTCCTTCAATTTTGCATATAGCGCGGGAGGTCCCCCCCTCGCCGTGTTCCCTCTGAATGGAACACGGGAAAGGATTTGAATACGTTAGTCCACTCCGCTACGTACTTCCGTGAGCTCATTCGTACCATACCGTGATGGTTCGTATGTGGACGTCCGTATCGTAGCTCTTCTTGTGCACGACCAACGTGTTTCGTGATCGTCGTCCGGTGCCTGATCTTGCGCGGGTCGTACCCCTGGTCCACACGGTCGTCCCCATGATCCACGGTGTCGTTCCCCTGTCCTATCCACGGGTCGTCCCCGTGATCTCACAGGTGTCGTCACCCGTGTATCCACGGTTCCGTCCCCTGATCCACGGGGTCGTCCCCTGACCACAGGGTCGTCCCTGATCCAAGGGTCGTCCCCTGATCCACAGGGTCGTCCCCTGAGTCCCCACGGTCGTCCCCTGATCCCCAGTGTTGTACCCTGATCTCCATCAGGGTCGTACCCTGAATCCATCAGGTCCGTCCCCTTGATCCACGGGTCGTCACCCGCTTCCCTAGGGTCGTCCCCTGATCCACGGGTCGCCCCCTGATCCACAGGTTTGCTACCACTGATCCAACGGGTCCCGTCCCCTGATCCACAAGGCTCCGTCTCTCTCTGGATCGCACGGGTCGTTCCCCATGAGCCACGGGTCGGCCTCCATGAGCCACGGGTTCGTCGTCCCTGACTCCCCAAGGTTGTACCCGGATCCAACGTGGTCGTCCCCTGATCCACAGGTCCGTCCCCTGATACACTACCGGGTTCTCCCCTGCCCCTCCTACAGGGTCGCCCCCCCTACCCCTGATCCACAGGTCGTACCCTGATCCACGGGTCGTCTCCTGATACACGGGTCGTCCTCTGATCCCACCGAGTAGTCCCTGACCACAGGTCGTCCTATCCACGAGTCGTCCCTGATCCACGGTGTCCCCACCCCTGTCCACGAGTCGTATCCCTGAGTCATCCACAGGGTCGTACACCTGATCCACGGTGTCGTCTCCCTGATTCCACAGGGTATCCAATGCACCCCCCTGCCCTACCTCACAGGGTCGATCCCCTGGATCAAGGTAGTCCCTGCATCCCACATGGTCGTCATCCCTGATCCCCTAGACACCGTGTCGTACCTTGACTCCATCGGAGCTTCCGTGACAACCTTGATCCACGGGGGGACCGTCTAACCCTGATACCACGGGTCGCTACCTCTTCGATCCACCGGCGTCGTACCCATGATACCACAGGGTCTATCCTCCGATCACAGGTAGTACCCTGATCCCACGGGTCGTCAGCCTGCTCCACGGGTCCGTCCCCCTGATCCAAGGGTCGTCCCCTGATCCACATGTCGTACCACTGATCCACGGGTCAGTCCCCCTGATCCACAGGGTCGTTACCATTGATCCACGGGTACGTACCCCCTGATACCACGGGTCGTACCCTGATCCCACGGGGTCGTCTCCTGATACACGGGTCGTCCTCTGATTCACACGGGTCGTCCCCTGATCCCAGCGGGCTCGTCCTCTGATCCACGGGTCGTCCTCTGATACAGCGGTTTCGTCCCTCTGATACAGGCGGTTCGCTCCTCTGATAACATGCGCCCTTCTGTCCTCTGAACAAGGGGCGGTTCGTGCCTCTGTATACACGGTTACGTCCTCTGATCCCACGGAGTCGTCCTCTTATACACGGTTCGTCCTCTGATACCACAGGTCTTCGTCCTCTGATTACAGCGGAGCTGCTCCCTGTATGAATCCACGGTCGTCCTCTGATAACCGGTGCGTCCATCTGCACAACAAGGGTCCTTCCCTCTGACACACGGTTCGTACTCTGACACACGGTTCGTCCTCTGACACACGGGTCCGTCCTTCTGAGTACACGGTTCGTTCTCTCCTGATACACGGTTACGTCCTCTGATATCACAGTTCCGTCCTCTGACACAAGACGGGTCTGTCCTCCTGATACAACGGGTTCGTCCTCTGATACACGGTTCGTCCTCTGATACACGGTCGTCCTCTGACACACGGTTCGTACTCTGACACACGGTTCGTCCTCTGATACACGGTTCGTCCTCTGACACAAGCGGTTTCGTCCCTCTGATACACGGGGTCCTTCATCTGCTACACACGTGTTCGTCCTCTGATACACGGGTCTTCCTCTGATACACGTGTCTGTCCCTCTGACTACTCATCAGATACTCGTTTCAACTAGGTACATCTATCCTCGGTGAAAGTAGTCACGTTAACTATCCTTGACACTGACGCAGTCCCCTAAGTCTGATTTCCACCGTTGTGTCGCAAGTGGTGTGTGTCTCCCCAGTGGTTAAATAAGTTATGGACGGAGGAATTAAGAGATAATTAAGTAAATTGACTAAGTGGATAAAGAAGAGCCGGGAAAGGGGAAAGACGAGAACAATAGGTTAAGAAGAATGGGAAGATGGATCGACGAGAGATAGCAAACAGGGTTGGGAGTATGTAGCAGGGAGATACAGTGAGAACAGCGGGGAGTAGAGCGAGATATGAGACAGAAAAGGCAAACAAAAAAGGAAGCAAAATACGGGGAAGAGCCGTAGTGCAATTAATGGTTAAACGGTGCAATAAAAGGGGGGTGGGGGAAGCAGAGAGGTGAGGTTATTCAAGGCGAGAGGAGAGAGACGACGAGAGGAGATGGACGAGAGAGAGAGCACGAGAGCCAGAGAGTAGGACGAGAGTAGAGGAGAGAGAGAGAGCAGAGAATGAGAGACGTACCACAGGGAAGGGACTAGCAGAGTTAAGCTCAAAGAACTAGGGTTAGGCATACCTAATGAATGAGTTGACGAAAATGGAAGGCAGTAATGCGACCGGGAATGCAGAACATAAACTGACTAAAAAGATGATTAAATAAGTGACACAATAGGTCTGTTCTCCGAAAAAGGACGAGGAAAATAACAAGGCGAACTTGGACAAAAGACGCAAAAGATAACAACTGAAAAGAAAACCGCGTTCCTTAAAGAGTCATTATTTTTTCATCATTGCATCGAACATCTCTCGCATAATCCGCCTCGATCAATACGCCCCACTACTCTATCTTTAGCCAGATCGTAACAAGGGGAGAGGCGATATACGTCTCTTTGGTTAAAATGGTGGCTTCGCGCATCTGCTTGTCAAGTGGTTTGTTTTACATGGAGGGCTGGCGGCGGTGGTCTTTGTAATGTGTAAAGGCGACACACGACATAACAGGACAGTCGGTCTGCTTATGGGGGGCACTGAAGGAGTTTTTGGCCATACTCCCATTATGTGCTTCCAAAACATACGCAATTAAACGAAGTGCACCATACGCTACAATATTTATATAATGTGATTTTTCAATGTTCAAGAAGGGTATCGACGGCACGGTTCGGGCGTGTCTCCAGAAGATATAATATGATATAGTTATAGCCTATATAATATATATAGATACTATATATATAGATATAATATATAATAATAACATTTATTTATTTCTATGAGCGAATAACAGGTTAGGAGCCATCTAGACACCTGCTTCACCAAGGACAGATGCACAGATAACAGTAAATATTTTTTGTCTAGTATATCGCGTGCATTCATATTTAATTATTTGATATCATCTATGGTTTTAATTTTTTCTCTATAGTTCTCTAATTGTCCTAATATCTGTAAATATTCCTCACAAATATATCGGTCGAACAACTTTAATTAGTACTCTATATGTGTATTTAGGCGAGGAGCCTATCTAAATAATATACTTTTCGTCTCAAGTTTGCAAACGCACTCACACTGGGGGGGGGGTTTCGTGATCGCACACAGCGCACATACCCCACACACCACACACCCACCAAAAACACACACACACACTACACACCCCACACACGCACACAGGACACAGCGGACTCACGGACGATCACAACAACACACACACACACACACACGGACAACCCCACACCAGCAGAATATGTGATTATTACTTATGCCACCAAATAAAAAACAAAATTGGGAACATTTGAGAGAGAGAGAGAGAGAGATAGAAGATGAGAGATATCAGCGAGAAGAGAGATAGAGATGCTAGAGTAGAGGAGCCACGATGATGAGGCTATAGCTGATGTGGGGGGGTAAAGAGATCTAGATAGAAAGAAAGAGATAGATGAGAGAAGAGAGATAGAGATAGTGTGGATGGCGATAGAAGTGAATGTTTGGTGAGATATGTGAGTGGACCGGTCTCCGGCTGTAACTGTGCAATGGTCTTGGACAATTAAAGGGTGAGAATGGAACGGAAAGGTAAGGGAGGAGTTGGAGGCGGGGGGTGATGAGGTAGGGACTCCGAAATTATAAGCCACAAGGGAGGGGGCCGCGGAAAAAGTGAAAGTCCTGTTTTTGTTAGAAAAAAGGGATTCTGCAGGCAGGCGAATCCGGAAGCTACTTGTGCCAAGTGACCTTTTCCGCTTGATGAAAAGGCAAAAATCGGGTGTATTGAAATGCCTAAGTAAAGTTATGTTGCTAATATTAGGCGGGGCGTGAATTTATTTGCGCTTGATGTTCATCAGCGTTGTTGTTTTGATCGGGTATGGAGGTGATTATCTGTTGTTTTTGATTCGTTAGAGTAGCGCGTTATGGGTGTTAATATTTTAAAGTGTTATTCAAATTGTCACTCAAAACATTCAAGATTCAAATGTTAATCACAATCCAATAGTGTAATTAAGAAAAACAGTACACATATTTGACTGATCAAAGTTACAAAATTTAATTTTATAGTTTTAATCTGATTTTCCACATTATACAAAAGTTGAAATTATAACTATGTATGTTATATCATTAGATCAATGTACTCAACAGTCAAGTTGCATAGGATATAGATTACCATCACCATGGGTCATCATATAAAAATAGACAATGTTCTATCCCTCATTATCGTGTATAACTCCAAGAAGCCGGAACTAAGCGATTCGAACCTGGTTCGTGGCGCAGCTTGGGTCTATAGGCCGCCCCTATGCACACCCGTACAGAAGTTACGAGCCCACACATCGCATCCTGTGAACCTATGTTTATTTTTATATATAACGCTTAATGTTATTTCTCTGTGATTCATACATTATTATTGATCAATTGAGATATTGGCAGCTGAGACTACGGATCTCTGAATAACAGGTGGAATAATGTAAAGAAATGTGGATAATAATGAATGATCTCATTGAGTCCGAGACTGGAGACCACCACAACACAAACACACACACAACAGAACAGCAAATACACACACACACTAAGACACACAACACCCCACACCACACACACACACACCACAACACCCGAATAAGTGTCAGACACAGCGAAGGTGGCAAACTGAGTGCCGCAAATGAGACCAGAGCAATCTATAAAGAATTTGTTCAGTGTCACAGAGACTTTTACAGATGGATGCATTAGGCCGTGATGTGTGGCAGGCTGACTCCATACAACAGTATTCAAGCGTAGATATGATTCCAGAGCCCAAAGTCTGCGTAGCGAATCTCGTACACACCATTTGATTGCAGTTGATGTAGGCGGGACCAAAGTGCCAAGCCTCAACCCCTGCAAAGCACAAAAAGGTGAGTACCAATAGGTGAGATACACACACAAGCAGTTTAATCAATTCCTAGATAACATGTTCTACATACAATATTCACGGGGAAATTGACTGACCAGACCGCACCGTTTTCATCAGCTGGAAGACAATCAGA
The DNA here is from genome assembly GCA_020271785.1 of Procambarus virginalis. Taxonomy (NCBI): domain Eukaryota; kingdom Metazoa; phylum Arthropoda; class Malacostraca; order Decapoda; family Cambaridae; genus Procambarus; species Procambarus virginalis. The sequence continues at coordinate 61,316 of WNGS01002790.1, read as the reverse complement.
AACGAGAGGTCCATAGATGAAAATCTTACACACAACAAACATCACAGGACACGTCGCAAGAACCTTCTCG
>WNGS01002790.1:42873-46276 GCA_020271785.1 Procambarus virginalis | reverse complement strand
CGCTGTTAATTTCACTAAAGCACCGGAATTTTGACGGTGTGGTTAATAGTCAAACCCGTTAGGCATTCAGTGGCTATAGTCCTCCCTTCCTTCTTCCACCAATCCTTCCCACCAATCCCTGCCACCAATCCTTCCCACCAATCCCTGCCACCAATCCCATTCCATAATCTTAGTTTTCATGTTGTCTTAATTCAAGCTACTTTGGCCTCTGAAAACCTCTTCATTCTGGCTGTGATGTGCTGACATTCTGGCTGTGATGTGCTGACATTCTGACTGTGATGTGCTGACATTCTGGCCGTGATGTGCTGACATTCTGGCTGTGATGTGCTGACATTCTGGCTGTGATGTGCTGACATTCTGGCTGTGATGTGCTGACATTCTGGCTGTGATGTGCTGACATTCTGGCTGTGATGTGCTGACATTCTGGCTGTGATGTGCTGACATTCTGGCCGTGATGTGCTTACATTCGGCCGTGATGTGCTGACATTCTGGCTGTGATGTGCCGACATTCTGGCTGTGATGTGCTGACATTCTGGCTGTGATGTGCTGACATTCTGGCTGTGATGTGCCGATATTCTGGCTGTGATGTGCCGACATTCTGGCTGTGATGTGCTGACATTCTGGCTGTGATGTGCTGACATTCTGGCTGTGATGTGCCGATATTCTGGCTGTGATGTGCTGACATTCTGGCTGTGATGTGCTGACATTCTGGCTGTGATGTGCTGACATTCTGGCTGTGATGTGCTGACATTCTGGCTGTGATGTGCTGACATTCTGGCCGTGATGTGCTGACATTCTGGCCGTGATGTGCTGACATTCTGGCTGTGATGTGCCGACATTCTGGCTGTGATGTGCTGACATTCTGGCTGTGATGTGCTGACATTCTGGCTGTGATGTGCCGATATTCTGGCTGTGATGTGCCGACATTCTGGCTGTGATGTGCTGACATTCTGGCTGTGATGTGCTGACATTCTGGCTGTGATGTGCCGATATTCTGGCTGTGATGTGCTGACATTCTGGCTGTGATGTGCTGACATTCTGGCTGTGATGTGCTGACATTCTGGCCGTGATGTGCTGACATTCTGGCCGTGATGTGCTGACATCAATATAATTCCATCCAAAGCCCGCTTTTCCCTCTCTCTCTGCCTTCCCTCCCAATTTAACTCTTCCCTCTCCATTATTTCCCAACTTCGTATCTCGCCCTCTCCATCTTGATAATTTCTCATCGTCTTCTCCATCATTCCCTCCTACTCTCCAACTTTCACCCCCTTCTGTGTCATTTTACCCCTTCTCTCCCTCCCAACAGTTTATCACTTCGCCCTTCCTATTATTTCATTCCTCTCTACTCCCGACATTTTGTACACTCGTCTGCTCCCTCCTCCGTCAGCAGTCCATCAACATATGCCACAAGGAGACGATAGCTTGTATGAGAATGTCAACAGTTTCTCTAATCAATCATTGACATCAATTCTCCCTCCTCACGATCTCTCTCTCCCATTCCACTCCCTCGTTGCCTATCCCACTCCCTATCTCTCCCTTTATTGAAGCACTCCCAACCCCTTTCCCCAAGCTTTTGCACCTTTCACTTCCTTTCCTACTCTTCTCTTTCCCATCTTTCCTCTCTTCCTAGGGGCTCTAGGCTCCTCCTGGCGCTGCCCGTCACACAATCTTTTCCATTGTTGATCAATTAATCTGAGCTTGATAACATCTGCTGGATTAAGTCACCAGTGCTTTGTCTCTCTCCGCCTTCCAGGCTGCTCCTGAGGAGGGAGGGAGGGAGGGAGTGAGGTAAGGAGGGAGGGAGGTAGGGTAGGAAGAGTGGAAGGGAGGGTGGAAGGGTGGAGGAGAGGGTGGGAGGGTAGGAATGTGAAATATCCTAAAATGGAATCAGTAACAATATAAATTAACAGTGTAATTAATCCTATCATGTGATTGGACTCCGTGATTGGACTCCGTGATTGGACTCAGTGATTGGACTCCGTGATTGGTTGTATCGGGTGGAAGGCCCTTAGGGGTCATCAGCCCTTGACCCCTAGCACGGTAATGAGGGATATTTTGACCCCTATTTACTCTCGTTAGTGCAAGGCCAAGGCTTTTCAAGCCATTGTAGGGGCGTGTGAGGGTCATCAGTGCCCCACACTCACGCACTCAAGCCAGAGTGCGTGAGGAGAGTGTGAGTGCACCACCTGCACACACTGCCATGCACTCCAGTATACAGAAGCTGTCGATTTAGAGTGTCTCACTGTCACTCTAAAAAGTGTCACACACTGAGGTTGCAACATTTGCCACCCCCGTTGCAACACTTTTGCAAGTGTTGCAACATTGAAATTAACAAATTAGTGTGTGTTGCTTTGATCAGGTGTGTGTGGCCGGCGCCCACTCTGGCAGCATCTACATAATTAACTTACTTATCTAGCAAACTAATTTACTCAAAAATAACCAGCTGATGTTTTTTTTCCAAATTAAAACTAATGAAAAACTCTGAATTTCAATCGCTTTGATAAAAAAAAAAGAGTACTCGACAATTTCGCCAACATTAAAAATTGCAAGACAGATTTAATATATATATATATATATATATATATATATATATATATATATATATATATATATATATATATACCAGAGGTACCACTTCTGGTGTGCAAGTGTGGGGACCCATAGCCTCGGAGAAGAAAATAAAGAGTATTCAGAGAAGACCTTCCTTCTTGAGATTATCTTGAGATGATTTCGGGGCTTAGCGTCCTCGCGGCCCGGTTCTCGATCAGGCCTTCTTTTTTGTTACACATCCCCAGGAAGATGCCCGTAAGTAGCAGCTGTCTAACTCCCAGGTACCTATTTACAGCTAGGTGAACAGGCGCATCAGGGTGAAAAAAACTCTGCCCATTTGTTTCCGCCTCCACCGGGGATCGAACCCGGAACCTCGGAATTACGAATCCGAAACGCTGTCCACTCAGCTGTCAGGACCCCCTAGTCAGACCTCGTGGATTCTCACTGAACACTTTAATATTTTCTTCTCCTACCACCCCCATTCCTTTGTATATATTCATGTATATATTTGTTTTATTTAAACTTGGTTACAAAATAGGTGTTTCATATAAAGTACAAAGATGATTATCATAAGTTGTCGAGTTCCTCCAGCTCCTCAGATGGCGAGCAGGAACCCTGGATGCAGTGGGCATTTCCCCTCTGTATCGTTACGCTGAGGCGCTGGAAAAGGAAGCTGGCAGCTCTTGGGTCCCTTGTTGTTTCAATGAGCCTAGAACCTAGTTCCTTCAAAAAACTGGTGGCACTCTTACCCGCAGGCGCCGAGTGTCTCGGAAGCGATGGGGACAAAATTGTAGTGGTGATCCTGTTCTCTGTACTTACGGGATTTGGCTGATTCCCTGTGGGTGGCAGCGCC
>WNGS01002790.1:32873-37873 GCA_020271785.1 Procambarus virginalis | reverse complement strand
AGGATAGTGTACAGCTAGGATAGTGTACACCTAGGATAGTGTACAGCTAGGATAGTGTACACCTAGGATAGTGTACAGCTAGGATAGTGTACAGCTAGGATAGTGTACAGCTAAGATAGTGTACACCTAGGATAGTGTACAGCTGGGATAGTGTACAGCTAGGATAGTGTACAGCTAGGATAGTGTACAGCTAGGATAGTGTACACCTAGGATAGTGTACAGCTAGGATAGTGTACAATGTTTTACTTAGATTAGAATGGTCAATGAATAATGACCGTAATAGTTAAATATAATTGTGAGAAAATAAGTCAGTATTATTATAGAGTATTTGGAAGGGATATAAGGTGAGGAGCTGGTATATGAGGACGGTATATGTGAGCTGGTATATGTGAGCTGGTATATGTGAGCTGGTATATGAGGACGGTATATGTGAGCTGGTATATGAGGACGGTATATGTGAGCTGGTATATGAGGACGGTATATGTGAGCTGGTATATGAGGACGGTATATGTGAGCTGGTATATGAGGACGGATATATGTGAGCTGGTATATGAGGACGGTATATGTGAGCTGGTATATGAGGACGGTATATGTGGAGCTGGTATATGAGGACGGTATATGTGAGCTGGTATGTGTAAACAAAGACGCAGTGTTGCCAACGACCACCACATCAGTATTACCCCCCCCCTCCCACCCTTCTCTTCTGACACTCTTGCATGTTCAACTTGAACAGTTGATCACATTGACGTACGGACGGTGCTATGTACGTTTTATTTGTTGAACTATGAAGGTATCGTGGAGGGGGGGGGGGAGGGAGGGGTGTTTGACATGGCTTGGATTAAAGGAAATTTGTAAACCTTTTTTTTGATCGTGTCTTGTGGTGGTAACACTGAGAGGTCTTTGAAATGTCGTAATTTCATTAATTTCTTGGCTAATCCACTGGGGAAATCATCGAGTGGGTAGAGGGGGGGGGGGGTAGGGTCGTTTCACGAGGGGGGGGGGAGGGAGAGAAGTGAGGAGGAGATTGATTGAGATAGAGGGAGAGATAAAGTTGAGAGATCGAAGTCGGGGGCAGAGCATCATGATGGGACTAGAAAAGAAAGAGGAGCAAATATGGCCACCCCCCTCTACTCTCTCACTCCCTTCTTCACCTCTCCCTCTCTCCCCTCTCTCCCTCTCTCTCTCCCCTCAATCCTCAAACATCCTTCCCCCCGGTCACCACCACAACACACACACATGCGGTCAAAAAGAAAACAACATTCTTGAAGTGTCGGGCAACTCTCACACAATGTGTGTGATTTGCGAAGGACCGTAAATCTCGGACCAACTGTGTTTGGACAGGAGGTCGGGCGGGGTCAGCACGTGGCACTCAGAGGTCACGGAGGTCAGCACGTGGCACTCAGAGGTCTCGGGGGGTCAGCACGTGGCACGCGTAAAGATGCAGAAGGCGGAGTCCTAATCACCAGTTGATGTTGGTAATTGGTACAGCAGGCTAGCGGAAGGAAAAGCATGTATATATGAATATATGTATGCGTATACATGAATATATGGATGTGTATATGGGATATGTGCAAGCTGGACAGAATTGCATTTCACACCTTTGTAAACGCGCACTAATGACACTATGTAAAAAGACATCTCAAACACTGTTTATTTAGGACAGATGTAAATCTGTGTATTATGTATGTAGTATGGATATGTAGTATATTAGATTAACATTTAAAAAGCACTACAATCACCTTCTGTGATTGTTCAATAACCCTTGAACTATATGTTTAACACATCTCTCACCCTGTCCATGGAGGACAGAATAAAATGTATATATGTGGTTAGCATTGTAAATGTCTGGCCACGTCTGTGGTAGAATTTTTTTTTTACAAATAAAAAAAATTGCTGGAGTAGATGTAGATAAGTCGTGGGTTATACCTTGAGGTTACCATTGCGCTGATTTCGGGGCTCAAGCGTCCCCGCGGCCCGGTCTCCCGACCAGGCTTCCTCCGGGTGGTATGGCATGGATTTGTGTGGTTCTGTGGGCACCTGGGTATGCTTACCCGATAATTAGGTAGATTAGGTAGATGATGTAGATTAGGTAGATGTGATGTACCTAACAGTGACTATCGATAAACCCGTCACTAGAACTGATTCCGGCCTTGATTTACCTCCTATTACCTTCCCCAACCACTTGGGCTGGACGGTAGAGCGACGGTCTCGCTTCCTGCAGATCGGCGTTCAATCCCCAACCGTCCAAGTGGTTGGGGCACCATTCCTTCCCTCCGTCCTCACCAAATCCTTATCCTCACCCCTTCCCAATATATATAGTCTTAATGGCTTGGCGCTTATTCCCCCTGAATAGTTCTCTAACCACGATTAGTGACCATTGTGTGAGATGGTTTTTGGACCTTAACTGTCCACTTCTGTCTGTGTGAAGGTGCCACTCAGGCTGTGTTGTTATGCCTCTGTTTTACCACCTGTCTCCGTGTTTGTGTCTCGCTTGTTTTGCTTTTTGTTTGTTATTGTTTTGTTTTCCTGTACTTCATTGTTGTCGTCTGCCTCTCACCGTGTTTTATTATTCTTGTAATCATAGTGTTTTTCCTCCTTTGGAAATTCGTCTGATTTATGTTTCATATCTTCTCTACCTTCTCTTCTCTCTGCATCTGCACTCATACTGTCCTCAATTAGCTCCTCTCTCCTGATTACCTCATCTCTCACTAACTCATCTCCACTCTCTCTCATCTCCATCGCTATCCCTCTCTCTATCTCGTCTCTCTCTCTCCTACTCTCACTCTCATCTCTCTCTCGAAGCACCAATTGGCACTGTGACGTCCTCATATTCGTCACCAGCCTCTATCTGCTTCTGTCATTTATCAGCTATTTCCACCTCCTGTGATTCACAGCTGGGCTGTGTACTCACCTAGTTGAGCTGACGGAGTTAAACTCTGGCTCTTTAGGGCCCGCCTCACAACTGTCAATCAACTGATATTTTTTTTTCACACACACACATACCCACACACAGCACGCACGTGCGCGCGCCACACACAGACACACACACACACCCCACACACACCACACACACCCACCCACAACGACACACTACACAACTACACAGCACACCAAGATTTAGGCGGGATCCAAGAAGTCAGTGCTTCGCTCCTAGCAGGACACAAATAGTGATACATACACACACACACACACACACACACACCACACACTACCACACACACACTACACAGAGGACAGAAGACTATTAGGCGGGGGACATTCAATCACATTCAAGATTCTCAAGGTGAGTTGATAGGGTATAGATAAAGACAGTCTATTTACACCAAAGGGCACAACGCACCAGCACAACCCACACACACACACACACACACACACACCCACACACACACACACACACATCACACACACACACAAGGTATCATCTGGGAGAGGAATTCAGGAATCAGAGAAAGAAAAAGACTGGAGGGGTTGATATCACGCAGACCTGCCTTCCTGCAGCACATATCAAGAGGGATAACAATCAGCAGCATATGCGAGGTGGCTAACATCAGAACAGCGTTTTAGGAACCTGTGTAAGGAATATTCAGAACTTTGTATACCACTATGTCAGACAAATCCTGTGAGTATGCAGCCCCCGCCTGGGAGTCCATATCTAGTCAGGATAAGACTAACTGGATAAAGGATTCAAAGGTTTGCCACCAGACTAGTGCCCGACCTGCAGCGAGGTATGAGCTACGAGGTAGAGACTACGGGAATTAACACCCACTTCGTTGCAAGACAGTAAGAGTTACGGAGGAGGACTAGTGGAGTCTACCACATTTAAGATTCTGAAGGGGATTTATAGGGTAGATAAAGACATGGCTCGTTTCACACCAGGGTCACACGCATCAACACACACACACACACACACACACACACACACAACACACACACACCACACCACAACACACACACACACACCACACACACACACACACATAATAACGGCCTCACGTTCTGCCTTAACATGGACACATTCAAGAGTCGAGACGAAGCCACTAAACTCGACTAAAAGTTTTTATCCAACTTTTTTTGCCACACTGAAGCGAAATTATAATGGTCTAAAGGAACACAAATTTCTTAAAAAAACAGCCAAGCCGGGCTGGCGTGCCACTTTGTATAGCGGACGGCTTCATACAGCGGGCTCTTTAATACAGCGGGCTCTTTAATACAGCGGGCTCTTTAATACAACGGGCTCTTTAATACAGCGGGCTTTATAGTATAATTAACTGTCTAATATAGGCAGGTTCCTTTCCTATAGGCAGAATATATTTGTATGATAATATATTAATGTGGGTGGATGTCTGAGTATATACGTCATTCATTTTCCTTCACCTTCCGTTCACTGTCCTTCATATTTATTATTTTTGCCTTCGTTTCATTGTCCTCCCCTTCATTGTTCCACTCTCCTCACCCCCCCCCCGGCCTCTCCCTCCACCCCCCCCCCGGCCTCTCCCTCACACCCCCGGCCTCTCCCTCACCCCCCCCCGGCCTCCCCCTCACACCCCCGGCCCTCCCCCTACACACCCCCGGCCTCTCCTCTCACTCCACCCCCGGCCTCCCCTCACACCCCCGGTCCCTACCGCTCCCTCAACACCCCGGCCTCTCCCTCACACCCCCGGCCTCTCCCTCCACCACTCCCGGCCTCTCCCTCACACCCCCGGCTCCTACCTGCTCCCCTCACACCCCTCCCTCACCCCGCCTCTCCCTCCCGGCTCCCCTCACCCCCCCGGCTCCCTACACCCGCTCCCTCACACCCCCGGCCTCCCCCTCACACCCCCGGCCTCTCCCTCAGACCCTAAGCTACCTAAGCAGCCTAGCTACCCCCAGCTGGTTGCCTAGCTACACCCTAAGCAGACGTCTAAGCTACACCCTAAAGCAGAACGTCTAAGCTACACCCTAAGCAGACGTCTAAGCTACACATCACCTAAGCAGGAGCTCTAAGCTACACCCTAAGCAGA
>WNGS01002789.1:36920-52797 GCA_020271785.1 Procambarus virginalis | reverse complement strand
CTGACTAATGGATTCCATCTGTTAACTACTCTGACACTGAAAACGATTTTTCTAACGTCCCTGTGGCTCATTTGGGTACTCAGTCTCCACCTGTGTCCCCTTGTTCGCGTCCCACCAGTGTTAAACAGTTTATCTTTATCTTCGCTGTCAATTCCTCTGAAAATTTTGTTGGTAGTGATCATGTCTCCCCTACTCTTCTGTCTTCCAGTGTCGTGAGGTTCAATTCCAGCGATCGTTCCTCGTAGTTCATATCTTTAGCTCGGGGACTAGTCTGATGCATACCTCTGAACCTTTTCTAACTTAGTTTTGTGTTTAGATGTGGACTCCAGGCTGGAGCCGCACATTCCAGTATTGGTCTGACATATGTGGTATACAAGGTTATGAATTATTCCTTACACAAGTTTCTGAAGCTTGTTCTTATGTTCGCCAGCCTTGCATACGCCGCTGATGTTATCCTTTTTATGTGGGCTTCAGGGGACAGCTCTGGTGTAACATCAACCCCAAGATCTTTCTCTCCTCCTGACTCCTGAATGATTTCCTCTCCCAGCTGGTACCTTGTGTTTGACCTCCTGCTCCCTACGCCAATCTTCATCACGTTGCACTTGCTCGAGTTAAACTCTAGTAGCCATTTGTTGGACCATTCCTTCAGTCTGTCTCAGGTCATTTTATAGGCAAGCGGTGTGTTGCTCTGGGCAGGTGTACCCCATCACACAGGATGGTATTAGTCATACAGGGCCATGTGAGCAGTAATTTACCATCACAGACTAATTGATCCCATACCTCTGTATGACTTAGCCATCCGGTGTGATGGGGATGTTTATCATTGCGTAGCTGTAGAATGACCTGGGATAGACCGAATAAATGGCCCAACAAATGGCTACTAGAGCTTAACTCGAGCAAGTGCAAAGTAATGAAGATAGGCGAAGGGAGCAGGAGGCCACACACAAGGTAATAGCTATACTCCCCCTCTTATATAGCCTAGGGTAGGTACACACATGCACATGTGCTTAAATGTGTAAATTAAATTGAAAATGCAGTAGAGATTTTTTTGTTTGGAATGGGGCCAACAACCTCTGGTGGTGAGTACTTATGGAGAGGTGACAGGGTGTCTGTGTAGTACATGGAATGTATATGAGGACCAGGAGCTGGGATATGAGGACCAGGAGCTGGGATATGAGGACCAGGAGCTGGGATATGAGGACCAGGAGCTGGGATATGAGGACCAGGAGCTGGGATATGAGGACCAGGAGCTGGGATATAAGGACCAGGAACTGGGATATGAGGACCAGGAGCTGGGATATGAGGACCAGGAGCTGGGATATGAGGACCAGGAGCTGGGATATGGAGGACAAGTTACGGGATATGAGGACCAGTAGCTGGGATATTAGAACAAGGACTAGGAAGGAGGAAAGGAATAATGCTGAATTAACTGGACCATCGAGGATCGAACACTGACCTGCATGAAGTTAGCGTTGAGATGACGGTGATTCATATATGGAGATGGCGGATTAACTGGTGGTAACCTATCAGTGTGTAGCCAACAATGACTAAAGAAGAGTTATAGATCTCGCTCATTATGCTCTGCCCATTAGCCTCATTGTAACTGGTGCAAAAAACTCCCTCGCTTCTTGCAGGGTCGGCGTTCGATCCCCGACGGTCCAAGTGGTAGTGCACTGTTCCTTCCCTCCGTCCTCGTATAACAGCTCCTTGTCTTCGAGTCGAAGCTCGACGCTCGATGAGCTTAATAGTGTTTATCGAGGAGTATGGTGGTGGTGGATAGCGATGGTGGTGGTAATCAACGTCTCTGAATTATGCTTGAAATGTCACATACTAGCTATCAGAAAGAAGACACCTGAAAGAAACGATTGGGCATCAGAGAATAAATGTCGAATACAGTAGGTTAGACGTCAGAAGAGGCAACCCGTCCTCGCAAATTCGTATAGTCAATATTGACTTATTAGTTACCTGCATAGGTGACATACTAAACAATAGTTTCCCTTGAAAAGCTTCATAGAAAACACCGACCTTACCTAACCTACTTAGTATGTTAAAATAAGCATCTTATAGCTTCGTAATTACAATTGTTACTTAACCTATTATAGGTATAGGTTAGGTAATAATTGTAATTACGAAGCAATAAGATGCTTATTTAACATACTAAGTAGGTTAGGTAAGGTCGGTGTTTTCTATGAAGATTTTCAAGGGAAACTATTATGTTAAGTATGTCACCTATGCACTTATTAAATAAGTCAATATTGACTATACGAATTTGCGAGGACGGGTTGGAAAAGGATATAGGCATAAGAAGGAGGCGACATTCATATTCTGGATAAACAATCACGTTCACCCAGACACTACAGAGGCGACATTCCTAATACTTGGAGATTTTAATTAAAAGGGAAACTGAGTGGGATAGGAATTTGCGCCATGTTGGAAACGAAACTTATTGGTGTGCCTTTTGTGATGTGTTGAATAATAACATCCATATTCAACATTTCAGATTCCAAAGAGGGTGATACACCTGCCATATCTGACTTGATAAGAGTACGATATAGAGCGTCATATGTGCTCCTTCCTTCCTTCCTTCCTTCCTTCCTTCCTTCCTTCCTTCCTTTCCTTCCTTCCTTCCTTCCTTCGTTTCTGAATCCCAGGTCACTGTAGGAAAAAAATATATATTAATTGGATTACTATAGTGGAGAATTTACCGAACTTAGAAAATCGTTCATTGAGTTGCAATGGGAGGCGTTATTAAAACGACATATATCCACTGAAATTATATATATATATATATATATATATATATATATATATATATATATATATATATATATATATATATATATATAATATTGTGAAATTATTAGTATATTTTGGTAGCAGTCTTTCCTGTAAACATATATTATTAAATATGACCGAAAAAGTAAGATTAATAATTCTAACACGAATTTTCTCAATATTTCTTATGTTTCTTTTCACTGTCGATGGTAATTGAAAAATCAATTGATTTTTCAGTTACCATCGACAGTGAAAAGAAACTTAAGAAATATTGAGACAATTCGTGTTAGAATTATTAATCTTACTTTTTCGGTCATATTTAACAATATGTGGAATTATTATATACATTGTCTTGTTAAATGTTGCAAAAATATGACTGGAATTTTAATCAGTTTGAGTTCATTTTACACATGGACGTAGAAGTCAGTAATGCATGCTCTCAAACACACACACACACACACACACACACACACACACACACACACACACACACACACACACACACACACACACACACACACACACACACACACACACACACACAACGCTTCTAATTAAGCAGAGGAGCAAAAACTTGCTTCCATACCAATATACGTTTCACAGCCGTAAGGTAGAAAGGAAAAGACATCTGTATCAACCTCTAATTACACATATTTTACCGTACAAAAAAATCTTTTATTATCACATTTAGATACGTCTGCATTTTCACATTCTTAAACACAGTGTAAATCTATGTTAATTGCAAAGCCAGTTTGATCTATCTCGATCCTAGTGCCTATATTAAGTCAATTCTCAGCGAATGTGAATTTCCTCTACCTGCTCGCGTGACGAGGGGAAAGCAAATCGAGCTTCTGTTTGCAATGGTGGATCTGTTTGCAATGGTAGCAACTCCAGCCTGACGCAATTCCAGGCGTTCGGCTCTGTTTATTCCAGGTTGGTATAATACGCGTGAGGAATGTTTGTGCTGGGAGTGTAAACAGGAGCGAGTAGTGTTTACATCGTCAAATTATCCCAAGTGCGCTTCACGGGAGAGAAGAGGAGAGTTGGGAATTGCTTGTTACAGTTGATTCCTTGTTTACATTGGATATAAGATGGTAATAGTTGCAGGCGAAGAGTCACAATAACGTGGCTGAAGTATGTTGACCAGACCACACACTAGGAGGTGAGGGGACGACGACGTTTCGGTCCGTCCTTGACCATTCTCAAGTCGATCGACCATTCGACCATTCTCAGTCGACTTGAGAATAGTCCAGGACGGACCGAAACGTCGTCGTCCTTTCATTTTCTAGTGTGTGGATTGGTCAACTCGGTAATAGTTGTTTGCACTGAAGGTGGTGATGTCGATGACATGGTCATTGTAACAACCACTTCTGCTGTGCCTGGCAACTCTAATCACTGTCCTTATTGCTAGGATAACGACTCCCGCAACAAATAATATTGCAGCCGCTACCTAAACTAGATCTTCTGTCACAAATGGTAAAAATACGACTATTACTTTAATTACCACTAAAAAGACATGTACTGCTAATACTTTGCTTCAACAGGGGGCGCTCTTAATACTAATAATAAAGCTACAATCACGTCTGTTCACTTTACTAGTGTCACTATAGTTAAGGTCATTACTACTACTGTTAATATCACTGATAAAATTAACGTTATTGCTAATCTATTTTGAGTATTGTATTTTTGTATTTTGGGTATTTAAATGTGTGTGTGTGTGTGTGTATATTTTTAATGTAGATGTGGATTTAGGTATATGTTGTGGTAGCCCTTACTGACGAGACAGTCATATACTGTATGAGGTGTGTGTGTGTGTGTGTGTGTGTGTGTGTGTGTGTGTGTGTGTGTGTGTGTGTGTGTGTGTGTGTGTGTGTACTGGCGTATAGCGAATATACCACACTATACCTCCGCCGCGCCTGTATGTTCAATCAAGGTATATATATGCCGTATATATATATATATATATGCCCTCCCCCCCTTGCTCCTGTCAGGGATATGCTATACTAATATACACGTTGGTGACGACAAGGCTCGTGTCTCCCCCCCCCCTCTCTCCTCTCACCCTACTATCTTCACTAAATAATGGTTCTTGCACGTTAGCTGACGACCAAACTAGGGCTCTGAATCACGTCTAATTCTCATTCTCTACTCGTTATAAAACACCCCAATTCCCCCCCCCTCCTCTTCCAGCAGACCTCCGCCCCTTCCACCCATTCTCCTGCCCCCAGCAGACAACCCCCCCCCCCTTGTCTCTGTCTCCAGACATCCCCCTCCCCCCATCCACTGATTCCCCTATCCTTGACTTATCCCTCTGCTTCACAGTTAAAATCCCCCTGTTCCAGAGCCCCTTCCCCTCACAATCCCCCCCCCTCCATCCCTCCCCCCTCTCCGCCTGTCCGCCTGTCCCCCCTCCCCAGGGGGCAGCATACCCCCAGTCTGGGGTATAACTCACCCAGAACTCAGGGCGGTATATTTCAAGCGACAGTTCTCTAATTATCGCCAAATTTATCAGCTGCGAACGACATGAGGTGTCGGAGTTGGCGGACGTTCGGTTAAGCGCGAAATTATCCGTAGGCTATTCTTGACAGCCATAACGGCCAGCGTCCAGCACATATCCCCAGACTGGATGTTATTGCTGGCTGGCTAATTACATGCCTCGCAACTAGCTAATTTCATCCAGAACAATTTCATCCATCTGATGAATTTGCACGAGGAGGGGGGGGGGGGAAAGGATGAGTTATGGTTAATGAATTTGCAGGAAAAATTCGTCATATATAGAGCTGGTGTTAAGTATAGGGGAANCTGTAGTGATGGACAGGGGCAGGAGACAGACAGACAGACAGACAGACAGACAGACAGTCAGACAGACAGACAGACAGACAGACAGACAGACAGACAGACAGACAGACAAACAGACAGACAAACAGACAGTCATGATGAACCTTTAGAAGGTTTGGAGGTTTGCTACTCATTGATTTTGAGGAGATAGATGATCTATGAAGAATATTTAGAAGCTGAACTTAACGCCATATGGGGCGAAAAATGTCTGACGAATCCCTAACCCTACCTCACAACCCCCTCAATCATCACCTCACAACCCCTGAATCATCACCTCACAACCCCCGAATCATCACCTCACAACCCCCTGAATCATCACTTCACAACCCCGAATCATCACCTCACAATCCCTGAATCCTCACCTTACAACCACCTGAACTATCAACTCACGTGGTCATGTTTACAAACAACAGCTGACTGGCGAAACAGCTGATATCGTACTCGACCCATCCCAGCCCCCCTCAGCCTTCATTCATCACAACGGGTTTCAGATGAATGAGATTCTTTTACGACAATGTTTATATATATATATATATATATAGATATATATATTTAAAGAAAGACGTCCCAGATCAGAGTCCATATAAGAACCCTGTGATCACACTCTTCCCCCGAGGTTCAGTGGTAACAATGCTTGTTATTTAGTGAGAGTAATGACCGTCCTCTGTTTTACTACCCAGATTGGCGATTATTTGCGAGGTTTATTGTGTTTAACAATGGTGATTCGCAGGGCAGGCGGGTTCAAGATATCAACACCGTTTAAACCGAGAAACACTACCTTGAGGTGCTTCCGGGGCTTAGCGTCCCGCGGCCCGGTCGTCGACCAGGCCTCCTGGTTGCTGGACTGATCAACCAGGCTGTTTGACGCGGCTGCTCGCAGCCTGACGTATGAGTCACAGCCTGGTTGATGAGGTATCCTTTGGAGGTGCTTATCCAGTTATCCAGTTCTTATTTGTTCTTCACTGAACAAATATGAAACTCATTTTCATAGGCCATAGAACAATCATTCTTCAACAATAACTGGGGTAATATAATTACTTAAACTGTCCTGAACTAAATTAATAAAAGCACTTAATTGAAATGAATGAACAAACACATCACTCGATGAACAAACATAAAAAAAAACACCACCAGCTAATCGCATCACATGCTCTATCGAATTTCAATTTCAATTTCCATTGAGCGAGTTCGGTCAAGCGCGTGGATTAGTTGGCCAGGAGGTCGGCTCTTATGATTAGACGCCACCACTAGAGATGAGCCAAGTACTCTTAAATGATTGGGGATTACTCACTGTCGGCCGTGCCCAGGTGTGGCGGGGGCATGGGGCAGGCTAAGGGCAGGCTAAGGCAGGCTGAGGGCAGGCTGAGGGCAGGCTGAGGGCAGGCTGAGGGCAGGCTGAGGGCAGGCTAAGGGCAGGCTGAGGGCAGGCTGGGGGAAGGCAGGGAGGGAGGGCTTGGTGACACGTAGTGTGGGAGAAAAGTAAGAAGTACAAGGAGGTAAGACAAATGAAGGAAGACAGGAATAGGGTCAAATAAGAGAGAAGATGGATAGAGCAACCTGAGAAGATAAGACACAACGAAGAAGGAAGAGGAAGAGAATCCTGCGGGAGGCAAAAGAGGAAGCGAGAATGTTTGATAAGACGTAGAACGGAAGGAAAATACACAAAAAATAGAGGATGATATAGAGAAGAGCGTGGAGAGAATAAGGAGAGAAAAAATTAATCCAGGAGATTAATTGCACTACACATCATGCAAGGTTGCTAATCTAGCACTTTTGAGCAGTGTCGTTGCAAGGGAGTATGGGAGAAGTGAGAGAAAGAGAGAGAGAGATAGAGAGAGAGAGAGAGAGAGATATAGAGACAGAAAGAGAGAGAGAGAGACATATAGGCCGCGACTGTCAATCCCAGTTGAACGACACTGTGATTTGAAGCCCACTATGATGGGATCACCTTCACGTCTGTGTATTTAAGTAGTCCGTTTAATCAAGCGTTGCTTATGGATGATCAGATTGCAAATTATACAGCTTAGCGGGTCTCGAAGCCAGGGATTATGAGACGCAGTTCCCCCCCTCAGCCATCCCTCTTAGCCCAGCTCTTGATCGCCTTTTATAAGGTTTCTTTATCGAAAGCTGCTTGATTATTTGTATATTTTTATCAGTGTTTAAAGAACGAATTTATTAGTTCGCGTATAACAGCCAATTTCAGTAAACAATATGAATTTTCATGTAATTTCGATATGAAAAGTGTGTCTATATATTGGCTTGCGCCTCATTTTCTCTTGATTGATTGATTGATGAAGATTAAGCCACCCAAAAGGTGGCACGGGCATGAATAGCCCGTAAGTGGTGGCCCTTTTGAGCCATTACTAGTATCAATAGATGATACTGGAGATCTGTGGAGGTGCAACTGCACCCTGTGTGACGGGAGATGTTTCTCGTCTCATTTTCTCTGGTTGATGATTGATTGATGAAGATTAAGCCACCCAAAAGGTGGCACGGGCATGAATAGCCCGTAAGTGGTGGCCCTTTTGAGCCATTACCAATATCAATAGATGATACTGGAGATCTGTGGAGGTGCGACGGCACCCTGCGTGACGGGAGATGTCTCTCGTCTCATTTTCTCTCTAACATCCTCATATATGTATGGAATTTCCTCCTGTATACCTCAACTCTTATTTCGTATCTCTTCCACAGGTAACCATAATTTACAAGGAAAACAATCTCATAATTAACAACTCCTCATTAGTTACCTGTGAATTTAATCCCATTACAAGACGAGGATAAACGCTACTCGTTTCCCTTGTCTCCATATGCAAGTTTCAGGCCCGCTCCTGTGCCAGGTAAGTCCATCACGGGCTCACCATAGCCCGTGCTACTTGGAACTTTTAGGTCCCAGTAGCTGAATCTTAAACAACAACAACAACCTCGTCTCCGTTACTGTCGTGGATGATCTCTGGCTCGTCTGACGACCTGGTAATTAGCGCTGATCCACAGTGGACATACGCTGGTGACAAAGGCACTACGGGCTCACCATACCCCGTGCTACTTGGAACTTTTTGTTCCAGGGGCTCCCGAGTGTTCGATCCCCCATCTCGTACCACAGTCAAGCGAGAGTCGCCTTCCATAAGCCTTTGTCATCACAAGACGGCCCTCGAAGGGCTCCCAAATATGAAGGTTTCCCGCTCTTCTTCGAGTCAAGATGCCTTTAAGGGAACTGTAAAGTGGAGGGTTCTCGCTCTTTCTCCTCTCCCTCGTCTTCTCGAGTTCCCCCACTTGGACGGTAGAGCGACGGTCTCGCTTCATGCAGGTCGGCTTTCAATCCCCGACCCGTCCAAGTGGTTGGGCACCATTCCTTCCCCCCCTTTCCATCCCAAATCCTTATCCTGACCCCTTCCAAGTGCTATATAGTCGTAATGACTTGGTGCTTTCTCCCCCTGATAGTTCCTTTCCTTCCTTTCCCATTCTTCGGGTCTTCGAGAGTCCCCAACTTGAGGCTTTCCGGTCTTCCTCCCGTCCCTCGGTATTATGTCTTGATAGGCGGGTGTGTGTGTGTGTGTGTGTGGAGAATGGATAAATATGGCGGCCATTGTGCCGGGTGCTGCTCACCAGGGGGATAACTATATTGTTAGACCGGTGATGCCCCATTTGTATCTGACAGAGAGAGAGACCAGGAGACAATGCGCCACATCCCTTCCCCGACTTGTGAATGGCCGTATCGCAGCCGTCATGAAGCTATGCTATGCGCCGACCGCCGACTTGGGACACCGTCTGCCTTTAGGAGCAGCAGGGATGTGACCCTCTAGTTTTCGGGCGGGATAAAGTTGACGTAATTCCACTGAAATAGTAGTGATTACGACCCTGATAAGGTATTGCGCAAGGGAACGGAAAGTATGCCTTTTAGAGGGGAAATCTCTCGCTCTCTGTCTCTCTCTTTTTCTCTCTCTGTCTCTCTCCGTCACATCTTCCAGACACCCGCACAATACTGCATGACGGGACGCTTCTCTCCGCTGTCGTGCTGTCATTTTAATGATTAACGACGCCGCTACTGCGGCTGTTGCTTCTCTTGATATCCTTCACTTGCTGACTAATTCTCCTGCCACTGTTCCTCTTAGTGGTACACCTGCTTCTCAACCTGCTTACACGCAGTTCTCCCACACTCTACCTGTTATCCTACACTTGTTCTTTCGTTGTTCTTTGAGTTACTTGAAAAACCTTCAGTTATTTTATGTTTTTTTGTTCAATGTGTTCTGGTTTTTCCATCTTTTCCGTCTTTATTTTCAATTTTCTGGTATATATTTCAATTTCTTTCTTTACTATGCACCCCATACCCATCCCGTGGGCGGTGGGTTGCAAAGGTTACAGAGGCACATAATGGGTTCAGGAACTGACTGAAAATATTTCCGTTGTATCTATATTTGGCATTTCCTTGGACTATATTGCTGCTGACAATATTGAAATCCTTAAGCAAACACATCACGGGCTCACCATAGCCCGTGCTACTTGGAACATTTTGTTCCAAGTAGCGAATCTTAAACAACAACTTAAGCAAACTAAAACTGCTTGGGCTGGACGATAGAGCGAAGGTTTCGCTTCATGCAGGTCGGCGTTCAATCCCCGACCGTCCAAGTGATTGGGCATCATTCCTTTCCCCCGTCCCATCCCAAATCCTTATCCTGATTGATTGATTGATAAAGATTAAGCCACCCAAAAGGTGGCACGGGCATGAATAGCCCGTAAGTGGTGGCCTTTTTGAGCCATTACCAGTATCAATAGATGATACTGGAGATCTGTGGAGGTGCGACTGCACCCTGCGTGACGGGAGATGTCTCCCGTGCTTATCCTGACCCCCTTCCGAGTGCTATATAGTCGTATTGGCCTGGCACTTTCCCTTGGTAAATGCCATTGCCTCGCAAAACTGTAGTAAGGATGACTAACATCCGGATAGTAGTAGTAGTAGGCATCCATCAGTCTCGGGAGACTATGGAGTTGCGCTCTGGTTGTCGGTCAGGAGTGGCCTCACCAGGGCGCAAAGCCAGGGGTAGGTTGATTCGGGGGAGAAGCTGTTACCCAGGCAGCTGGGTAAGCTGTTAGGATAAGCAGCTGGTTAACCAGGCGAAAGGGCTTGGAACAAGGTGCTACACTAATGGCGGCAATGTAATAATGTATACAGTATACAGAGCGATGATTGACTAGTATACAGGGTGGCTAGTAGACTGTAGCGATGATACGACCTCTTAACCTCACGTGAATCACATGTTAACTGCTCGAATGATGAGCAGAATAAAGAGCAGTTGGAACAGAAGTTTAATATCGAGTTTGTAAACATCATCAAGGTTCTTTACCAGTCTTATTTTACGGCATTCTCTTCTTTTCTCTTCCCTCCCCCTTCCCTCTCACCCTATTTCATTTCCTATCACTCTCTCCTGTTTCCCTTATTTTTCCCTCTCCCTCCCTCATCCACTTAGTAATAAATACCTTTCCTCCTCAAGTCGAGAAACTGTCTTGAAGATCCTTGTGTCACAAGCAATACAACACCGAGCCTTGAGAAGACAAGATTCCAAATGACACCGCCACACACCCAATACCCAACCACTTGGACTGGTCGTTAGAGTGAGGAGGCTTCGTTTCCCGCACACCGACGTCCCCCAATGAGCCAAAAGGGTTCGGTACCATTCCGTCCCAGGTTCTATAATCCTGGAGTCCCTTCCTAGTGTCGTAAATGTCGTTATGACACACATAGTGGACTTTTGGTCCTAGTGAACCAAACTCTCACAAGTCAAGCCTGGCCTCGGGCCGGGCTTGGGGGAGTAGAAGAACTCCCAAAACCCCATCAAGCAGGTAACACACACTCGGGATCATCGCGGTGTGTCATTAAGTAGTATTCGGCTCCCCGTAGTGGTGGACACCCTCTTCTTAATTACCTTATCACCATCACACGCGTTGCAAGGAGCAATTAGAGGCAAGGAGGTAGGAGGAAAGGGTGGAGTGAGGGATGATTTTAACAGAAAGGGGTGTCAGTGGGGGGAAGAAATGGAGGTATTCATTAATGGGTCAATGTAGGGGGAGGGGTGCATGGTAGGGGTGGGTGTGGGGGTTGGGGTTTAGGGTGTGCAATATGCAAATGATAATTGTTGCGAGAAACTACCCCCAAGAAAGTAAACAAGTTCATCGGATCTTGTTTACTAATCCACCCTAATATATTTTTAATAATCCGCCCTAATATATTTTAATAAACCACCCAAATATTTGTTTAATACTCCAACATCAGTCTTAAACATATGCACGCCTCTCGCCCTGTTGATGACGGAGCAGCGGTTAACACACACGACTCACAACTGATGACGTTCGAACAGTTTTCGAACAGTTTGCTTCGCTGACGACCTCTGTTCGAAACACAACTCTGGAAATGCTTCACCCACGTACTTCAAGTCAAAATAATCGACCACAGAACCTAAACACCTAATTATACATAGAACATTAACATGTAATAATATTAATTTATAGATGAAAACAATATTTGGAATACTCAATACGTTAAAATTAATGAATGAGTCTTTAGGGGGGGGGGTTCGAACGCCCATTTAACGAGCCTAGCCTTAGAACAAGTTGGTAATCAGACGACGCACGATACGAGTCACAGCTTCGAACATGGCTAGGTGGTCAATACGTCAGATGTTCACGTCTGTATATTGTAGTAAGTCATTTAGTAAGCCAGTAAGTATGACACGTTTCGAACCGGTCAGCCTCTTGTTTATGATATTGGACTAACATCAGTGAAAGCACATTTCAAGATTAGAAGCTCAACCGTTGTCAGTCGAATGTAACCCGTTGCTCAGGCATAAACAAAGGACGGCTTGGCGGCAACATTAACAAGCACCTGGCCATTGATGACAACGGGCTGTTGGTCAACGTTTTAATAACCAACATACGCAGTGAGTTTTATGCGTAAAGTTATTTTCGTGATTGGGAGAGAGGAAGGAGGGATTGAGGGAGGTGATTGACGCGGATTTAACACAATAAGGAAGTCACCTTGAGGGACAATTCGGACGAGCGTTGCCTAATGATGGGTTGGTAATTTTCCATATGATAACGAGGCAGTAGTTCCTGGACTTGTGTGGTGCGCGCCCGTGTGTCCTTACCAACTCTTTATTGGATATTTTATTGTGCTTTCCCCAAACAATAATCTAAACTCTAAATTCAAACTCTAAATTATCCGAACAATAATCTAACAAAAGTCTAAACTTACTGTGGAACTAAAGACGGAATTCCGGGTTTCTTAAGTGGTAGAGAAGAATGGGAAGTTGATTGTTTGTTGTGGATCAGGTACTTAGATCTGTGTGTGAACTAATAACACAATCACAGAGGAGAACAATGTGATGGAGAGAGAGAGAAGAACAGTGAACAATGAGAACAGGTGAACAACGGATGGAAGGAGACGACTCGCTTCACACAATGAGGTACTGTAACACTGTATTAAACTGTAGTCTATTGTAACTCGTTAATGTAATATGTTGGTAGTTACTGTTGTAACTACCCCTCCCCCCTCCCCTGGGGCGTGTGGAGTGTCAAATACCCCCTCCTTGTGGAGTGTCAAATACTACCCCCCCCTTGTGGAGTGTCAAACCCCCCCTCCCATTGTGGAGTGTCAAATACCCCCCCCCCTTGTGGAGTGTCAAATACCCCCCCCCTTGTGGAGTGTCAAATACTACCCCCCCCTTGTGGAGTGTCAAATACCCCCCCCCTTGTGGAGTGTCAAATACCCCCCCCCTTGTGGAGTGTCAAATACTACCCCCCCCTTGTGGAGTGTCAACCCCCCTCCCATTGTGGAGTGTCAAATACCCCCCCCCCCTTTGTAGAGTGTCAAATACCCCCCTCTTTGTGGAGTGTCAAATACCCCCCTTTGTAGAGTGGTCAAATACCCCCCCTTTGTAGAGTGTCAAATTGCCCCCTTGTGGAGTGTCAAATACCTCCCCTTTGTGGAGTGTCAAATACCCCCCCTTTGTAGAGTGTCAAATTGCCCCCCTTGTGGAGTGTCAAATACCCCCCCCCTTGTGGAGTGTCAAATACCCCCCCCTTGTGGAGTGTCAAATACCCCCCCCCCTTGTGGAGTGTCAAATACCCTCCCCCCTTGTGGAGTGTCAAATACCCTCCCCCCCTTGTGGAGTGTCAAATACCCTCCCCCCCTTGTGGAGTGTCAAATACCCTCCCCCTTGTGGAGTGTCAAATACCCCCCCCCTTGTGGAGTGTCAAATACCCCCCCCCAATACAAAGACACTACTTCGTGAATCTGGCTCCAGGTGTTCAGCACCTGTACTGAGAGGATAGTGTTCGGATCAAGGTGCCTGTTGTATCCGAACGTTGTAAAGACCAGAGTCATGATGATAAAATCGGTGTGCTCACGCGACCCCCAGATCGCATGTCCGAATTAACCAAATTCCCATCCGGACAAACCCACCAGAATCCACCCCGTGTATATTGAATTCATTTAAAACATGTTAAGTCCACTTAACGAGTTTGGCGTCCGGTTAACAAGGCCCACCGCCGGGACCAAGCCACCAAATGGGAAGATAAGGCAACACAAGTGTCCGGATAAACGAGTAATAAAACTGTGCAGTTAAGGATCAAGTTAACCGGCCTGTCCTGCCCCCACTGTCTCACAGGACCAATATTAACCGGCTCTAATATTCAATTAATGCACCGAGCTTCGCCTAGAAGAGTGGGGCGAGGGGGTTGGGGGTGTTTCTCTACGTAACGGTCCATTAGGGTCAGTTTATGTCCGGTTAGAGGAGGGGGGGGGGGAGGTCAGACAGGCTATGGAAGGGGAGAGTGGGCCGTAGGGACGGGTGGCAGACGGGTGGGTGACGGGGTCGTGGACGGGACAGCGTGGAGGCATGATGTTATCAGGCGAGTAATGGATTATACATTTCAGTGGTTGTTTCTGGTGCGGTCATTAGGTGGTTGAGAATGGGTGGGCCGCTTGGCTGTGGTGGTGTGGTGCTGTGGTGGGGGTGGTGGTGAGGGGATGGTGTGGTGGTGGTGAGGGGGTGGTGTGGTGGTGGTGTAGTGGGGGTACTGTGGTGGTGGTGTAGTGGGGGTACTGTGGTGGTGGTGAGGGGGTGGTGTGGTGGTGGTGTAGTGGGGGTACTGTGGTGGTGGTGAGGGGGTGGTGTGGTGGTGGTGTAGTGGGGGTACTGTGGTGGTGGTGAGGGGGTGGTGTGGTGGTGGTGTAGTGGGGGTACTGTGGTGGTGGTGAGGGGGTGGGTGGTGGTAGTGTGATGGGGGTGCTGTCGTGGTGGTGTTGTGGTGGTTTGGTGTGGGGGTGTGCTGTGGTGGTGTTGTGTGGTGGTGGTGCTGTGGTGTGGTGGTGGCCACGGCTTGTGTGGTGGTTGATGGTGGCAGTGATTGTGTTAAGTTTGTGGTGAGTGGAGATATTAAGAGTGATGACGATGATAGCATTGATGGTGACAATTGAGGGAGTGGTGATGATGAATGGATGATGATAATGATGAACCAAGACGAGGCTCGTGGATAGTTACCGTAGCAACAATGATGACATCCAATAGAACAATGGCTTGTAAGAAAGAGGGTGAGAGGGAGTGGGTAGAATGGTGACCAGGTGAAAAGATAAAAGACGACGAGTTAGGGGGGGGATTGAAAGGGAGGTGGAGGGAAGGAAAAAAATAGGGTGACAGGGATCATCAGAGGTGCCAATGATGCTTGAAAATAAACCCCCAACCCCCCCCCCCCTACAGGCAGTGTGAGAAAGAAGACTTTGCTTCGTGGTGCTATTATTAAATTATACTTCCTTGAGGTCCTCTTCAATATGGTGTGTAGCGTTGCTGATGGGCGTCAGGAGGTAACCCCGTCCCCGTCTCGGCCGGCGCTTCTCGTCCCTCGGGCCGAGACGCCATAAGGGGCCAAGTCGTGGACGTCTATCGGGCTGGGGTTACGCCCTATCCGGCTCGACGTGATTACGGACAATTATCACACCATTTATCACAAGGCAAGCAGCGGACCACACACAGAGACCAGCGCGCACCCTTCTCTTCCCCCCCTCTCTCTCACCCGCTCCACAAGCCCCCACACACCCCCTTCCCCCTCTCCTCCTCCTCTCTCCCCCCCCTTCCCCCACAACTCTCTCCCCCACCACCACAACTCTCTCCACCACAACTAGTGAGAGCTCAGTAACCCAACAAGTCCTGCTCTGCCCAACTGTTCTGTGGAGGGAACGCGTGGCTGGGGGAGGATATGGCCTATGGGAGAACAG
>WNGS01002789.1:0-13656 GCA_020271785.1 Procambarus virginalis | reverse complement strand
TTAGGCTGTAAAAGTGCTTGTTGGAAGGATAGGAGTGAAAGGGATAGAGATTTGGCGACGGTGGGTGATGGTGATAGATTTTGGTCTATGGTGGTAGATTGCGGTGGATGGTGGTGGATTATAGACGTCTAGAGAGCAGTGAGTGTTGTTCTGATGGTGGCGTGGATTGTTTAAAGGTGACACGTAGTGGATGAAGGCAATTTGTTATAGGTGGAGGGCAGCGTTTGATGGATTAGGTGCATTTTAGTGGAAGTCAGTAGAGTTTGATGGATGGAGGCATGCTATGGTGGCTAGTGGAGGGATGTGGTGATATCGTAGATGGAGTAGAGGTTTAGCCATCAGGTTAGGTAGCTGTAGACAGAGATTGGTGGATATATTTATGTTTAGTGGATAGAGATTGGTGGATAAAACGGTATTTTTGTCAGGAGAGGAAGCCAGTAGCACGAGGTGGAGATTGATGGATATGGGTGGGGCTCTGGTGGATGAAAGTGAAATGTGGTTGATTCTAGGTTGGTAGTGAAAGGAGAGAGAGAGGGGGGGGGGAAGGATGTTACATTCCATGGAAGAGAAGAAAACATCCATATTTTAATCCTGTCGCTTCGTTTATAAACCAGGGGCTAGGAGGCTGGTCGATGACCGGGCCGCGGGGACGATAAGCCCCGGAAGCACCTCAAGGTATCCTCAAGTAGGATTCATCACAGGGGGTCCACTTGCGAAACCTCTACATCTTTCTTCAAATATGGTGGTTTAGTTTTTTTATGGATTAAACAGCTTAATAGCTTCGAAGCGGTACGAGGTTGCTAACCAAAACAAAAGCACTACGGGCTCACCATAGCCTGCCGTGCTACTTGGAACTTTTTGTTCCAGGTAGCGAATCTTTACAACAACAACAACAACAACCAAAACAACCTCGGGGTTGTGATGTTTCGAGGCTTATAAACATCTTACTTAGCGCAGAGTACCCGCTTTGACCGAATAAAGATGCACAGGTTTCGTAAATGATATCGTAGAAATACCTGAAGATGTTACTCATGTGGGATGAGTAAAGGATGAACATGAGTTATGAACAAGGTAATGTGTTGCTGTCATTCCAGGCTAACCATAGTCCGTGCTACTTGTCCCGCTCCTGTGCCAGGTAAGTCCACTACGGGCTCACCATAGCCCGTGCTATTATTCCCTTGCAATCTTTCCTCTACTACCCCATCATCCTTCTATCCTATCCCCCCACTTTCATCTTCGTCCCAGCATCTTCTCATCACATTTCTGTCAGCAACCAACCTCTCATCCCCTTCAGTAACCCTCAAAGTGCTCACCCTTGCTCATACCAACAGTACCTCCTCCTCCACTCCACCCATCAACACCCCCCCCCTTCAAACAACCCCCCCCACAAGCCCCATCAATACCCCCCGCCCTTCTCCTTCCAGCCCAGCAATCCCCTTCTCCCCCTCAAGCAGGGAGTGACGAGAAATAGGCCTAGTTCATAACACAGGAGCGGGTTGAATATGTTTGTTGTCCTCACCACAGCTCCGTTTGCTCATTGGGCAAGCCGCCATCACTGGGATGAAGAGGATGCCATTATGGAGAGTAGGGAGGGATGCTGCCGTGATGAAGACGCCACGGTAAGGCGGGAGGTGGGGGAGAGAGAGAGAGAGAGAGAGAGAGAGAGAGAGAGAGAGAGGAGAGGAGAGAGAGAGAGAGAGAGAGAGAGAGAGAGGAGAGAGAGAGAGAGAGAGAGATATGCCAGCCATTCAAAAGTCTTTGGAACATGCTCTTCCGAACACCGACAACATGTTATCATATATATACACAGATTCCAGATTGCCATTGAAATGCAGGCGATGAGTCACAATAACGTGGCTAAATTATGTTGACCAGACCACACACTAGAAGATGAAGGGACGACGACGTTTCGGTCCGTCCTGGACCATTCTCAAGTCGATTGTGATGAGGAATGTTGTGTTGTTATAGATTCAGCTACTCGGAACAAGTTCCAGTAGCACGGGCTATGGTGAGCCCATAACTTAATGGCACAGGAGCGGAGCAAGAAGCACGGGATATGGTTAGCCTCGTGGACAGGAGATGTCCCCGTGAGGAGACAGAAGATGCAGACAATAAATAGGCAAGAGCGGTGAGAAGCAAAGTAAGATGTAGTAGATGGGATAGTGCTATCCCCTCTACCCACCTTACTGCTCCTCACCGCTCTTGCCTATTTATTGCCTGCATCTACTTCCTCATCACAATTGCCATTGAAACCTTGCAACAAAACACATACGTGACAACATTCATCTGACAACAAATGTCATTGCAATAATGTAAACACTCAAAAGTCGAGGTTGAAGGATGCTTATCAACTGGGTGCCGAGTCATGTGGGAATACTAAGGAATGACATTGCACATGAAGTTGCAAAACTTGCAACTAAAGGGGAGAAATAGAGATATTTACATACCACGGTATCTAGCAGGCCTGGTCGAGGACCGGGCCGCGAGGACGCTAAGCCCCGAAATCATCTCAAGATAACCTCAAGATCTCATCATCATCTCTAAATAATCTAGCACAGATTAGGAAAATAATTGGAGACAGAGCATTGCAGCAGATGTACAGTGACCACAACACAGCAGTTGCAAAATAAGGATCCGAGGATTGGTACAAGAACTCAACCAACTACGAACCAAATGTGCAATGGGAAATAGGCTTACAAATTCCAGAAGATTGAAATGCAAATAAAATATTCCCACCAGACCACTGGAGCAATGTCAACCACGGTGCAGAGTTACAAACTACCTAATTGTACCAGATCACCACGCCACCACCACACTACCAAACCACCACACCATCGAGATACGCAGACACCACCATCCACCCACATCACCACACCGTCAAAGTATAATGCTCTTATGTGCTTGCTGGCCTGCTGATGGAGGGTTCCCCACTCTCATATGAAACTACTGAACTGAAGCCTGTAGTGGTTCCCTATGCTCTCTTCACCAAACCACACCACCAAACCACCACACCACCATGGAGACTGGCAGACACAACCACCCACCCATAATCAAGGCGCCGAGCAATCTTCCAATATATATTAACGACTTAATCTGCCCCGCCACCATAAACTTAACACCAGGTATAATCTGGTACCAACACTCACTCTCCTTTGTTGGGGACCTCACCCTTCACTGACTTCCTTCACTGGAAAGTGACTCTCTTCACTGGATAGTGACTCTCTTCACTGGAAAGTGATTCTCTTCACTTGAAAATGCCTCCCTTCACCGCCCCCCTCCCCCTTCTCCATCCCTATCTACTTCCCTCCCAACCCCCCTACCTAACCCCCCCTTCTCAACCCCTCCCCATCTCCCCCTCCCCTACTATCAGTGCAGGCTGCAGCGCCTCTGTTTACATTGACTTAATAATTTCCAGCCAAACGCCCCGTTAACAGGGCTGTTGACTCCCTCCCAATAATCTATAGCTAAATTCAGGGCGGTCCCGGCGGATAACGTAAGGGGGAATTAATGAGCTCTGGACCTTATTTAATACGGGTGTCAGAAGCGTGGCTCATCCAGCGCAAGTGGTTGATGAAAAGTCAATTGAGGGAGGGAGGGAAGGACGAAGGGAGGGAGGGAAAGACGAAGGGAGGGAGGGAGAGAGGGAGAGAGAGAGGTAGGGAAAGTGATGGAGAAAGAGTGAAAGGGACACCAAAATACCACACGAGACATAAAGGATTCGAAACAAAGATCAAATGTTCAATCCTGAAGGTAATTTTAATTTGGGAATATATTAAAAGGCCACTAACGCGAATCACCTCATTTAGGAGTGAACCCGTAGCACGTAACGATGACCAACGTGTTCTCACTCGAGTCTGAAACACTTGCCCTCAAAGGTACAATCGGATGGGTAGAGGAATTAGCGGCCATGTCACGAACTTTGATGGAGTCGAGCCATAGATCGAACCCTGGAGGTCTCAGATGGCGCCTGCTCACTGGCCATGACCCGCTGTACAGCGCATGCGTCACTGCGTCACATTGACCAACCCACAGGTCGACTTGCGTACCCGCCTACTTGGACCATACGCCCTCGCATTTCACGGTGGCGAGGGGCAGCCAATGGCAGACGGGGAAGATGCTAGGTAATGGTCAATGGGGCGGACACACCCTTGCCGCTAATTACTACGTTCCATGGGCGCCCCAATATGCTGGAAACCCATTTTTTTTTGGTTGGAATGAGGTCGCCATTTAGCAGTTCTGTTTGGTCCCGGCGACTATTATTTACGTGTTTCAACTCTTCAAAATGGGTCGTGTTCAAGTGTGACTTCTCCACAGCAACCACCACCACCACGACACCCACAGCAACCACCACTACCCCCACACTAACCACCACCACTACAACCCCCTCACCAACCACCACTACAACCCCCACACCAACCACCACCACAACCACCACCAACCACCACCACAACCACCACCAACCACCACCACTACAACCCCCTCACCAACCACCACCACAACCCCCACACCAACCACCACCACAACACACCCAAATATCTTGAGGGAAATTCACCAGAGTACAACAGATATTAATCCTCCTGTTACATCACCCGGTATTACTCGTAAATACACCACAAAATTGGCCACTTAACACGGCTGGATTGAGCAGTTGCTCCTCAGAGGCAGACCATCCATTACCCTGGACCAATTCATAGTAGCGAAAATCTACTCCATGAGATTTGTAGTAGAACATCTCGTAGAATCTACTACGAGATTCGCCATCCTAGAGGAAGGAGAATAGGAACGAGCAATGAGTTAGTATTATTATTATCTTTATTGACAAAATTAATTGCAATTTTGCCTAATCTGAAGATCTCAATTAAGTCTTATTAAAGTGAGGATAATGCTGGTATTCACTGTAAGTTAGTTGTTCGGTTAAGCGGTGTTCGGTTAATACTATGTGGAAAGGAAGATATCACTCGCTTAAGGATATTCGAAGAGTCTTCAGAGACGGCTTCTTTTCTAGCTCAAGTTTTAGAGATTTTAATAATGATCTAGATGTTCCGTTGACCGCAGCTTGTGGTCAAGCTGCGGTGTGTATACCGGAGACGGATTCATCACGAACTTAAGTATCCACTTACGAAACATGTGCATCTTTCCTCGATCATGTCGGATAAATTTACATTTATTAATCAGTTTATGAGCTCGATGAGCTTAAATGCTGCAATGTTGATCATAACAACAACAACAACATTTGGTTGCAAAGTTTCAAGGCTTGTACACTGTTTAATAAATGCAGCCGTTGTGATCGAGGAGAGATGTACAGGTTTCGTCAGTGGGAAACATAAATGCCTGGCCCCTAGATCTGATGGATGATTAGAGCGACGTCCTGATGGGACGACGCACGTAGCGACTGGAGAAAATGCTGATAGGCTGTCGTGGCCTAGTCGACCAAGGCAGCGTCTGGGATCACCCCTTGGCGTAAGTTCGAACCCTAATCACCGCCCTTCATTTGCTGATAGGCTGCTCTGATCGACCATAGCCATCAGGGCCTTCGGCAGTACTCTGCGCACCTCCCATAGGGCGTTATGTTGCCCGGATATTGATCAATGATGCAATGCACTATTAAGATACCGGCCATTTGATATTACAAAAAAATGCCGGCATATCTCTCTCTCTCTCTCTCTCTCACCGTAAGGAAAGCCTACCACCCCATTTATTTACTCCCGTCTGATTGAACAGTTAATTGCGTCTCAAGATACAAGTAATTGAATAGCGAGAGACTTAAGGAAATTCAGTATGCAAATGAGTTACCGGATGTGTCCATGGGGGAGAAGGGGAGATTGTGGAGGCTGAGGCACTCAGGAGTGTGGGGTGTACGGTTAGTAGGGGTGACTGTGGGGGTGTATGGAGGGGGGTACGTGTGTGTGAGGGTTGGGGAGGGGATTGTGAGTTGTTAAAGGATGAGTGAATTGGGGTTTTGACAGGCTTTAGGGGGTGTGGTAGGGGGGGTTGATAGGTTTTAGAGTGAGGTGAAGGGGGGGTTGACAGGCTTAGGGGTGAGGTAAGGGGGGGTTGATAGGATTTCAGGCGAGAATAGGGTTAAATGAGAGTGGGTAGACATTATCTGACGTTAAATAAAACAAAATGACATTTATCTTATACTAATACGTCCATCACCCTTTGCTCAACCGGATGGAACTTTGCAAAAGTCCGCGTGTGAAACTCTCAGATGGAACGCTTGAAAAAAAAATAATCCATTGCCTGTTGAACTACTGGACATTACTCTGGAAAGAAACACTGGCAAACGTGCCGCAGGTGGTACGTGAGCAGTGTGCGCCACCTAGGGGGAAACTTCTGCATCCATAATACTTGCAATGAATGCAGTTCCTCTCATTTGATAATTTTTATAATCTCTTAAAAGACAAAGACTCTCTGTCTGTCAGTCTCTGTCTGTCTGTCTGTCTGTCTGTCTGTCTCTCTCTCTCTCTCCTCTCTCTCCCTCTCTTTCTCTCTCTCTCTCTCTCTCTCTCTCCTCTCTCTCTCTCTCTCTCTCATTCATCCTTGTGTGTAGCGGGTAAATGAAACAGGATATATGCCAAATGTTCTGGAAATCTATGAAGTAATCAGAGAAAAGCAGTTCCTGGAATGTTAGGTGTTCGGAGCATCAGATGGAAGTCAAGCTTGAATTGTCTTCAAGGCTTCAGTAAGTTTCGATTTCTTGTGGCCGTTCAGAATGTTTCGTTCATGGATGCTGCGGCTCTCAGTTGAGAGGATTTTTTTTCGATTATTACTGTATGGTGAGGAGTAAAGCTATCCCTGAGGGATGGGACTTGTTGACCTCTATCCCTCCCCCCTTCAACATGTGAATCCCTTCAAACCGACGATCACCACTATCCACTACCACCATCTTTCACATTCAATCCCCATTCACAGTCACCGCCAAGTGCAATCTCCACCATCCACAATCACCACCATTTATCATCACCACTATCCACAGTCACCACCATTTACAACCATCACCATCCACAATCACCTCTATCATCCACAATCACCACTACGCGTCCACCACCACTACAGTTACTCAGCATCACGGCCGTCCACCACCACAACATCCCTTATCACCTGCCATCCCTAACAAAAATACTCACCACCACTACCCCCCACCACCACAACCACAACCTCCACCACCACAACCACAACCTCCACCACCATCAACAACGATCGCCAGCACTTTTCAACCGGACCACCACCATCCGGACATTGGGGGTAGTAGTTGCGGTCAAGATATCCGGCCTTCTGTTCAATTACCACCATCACGGTCGTCCGGTTAACGCTCTCGTCATCACAGAGATAAGTGGCTGAACACTAATCATCACGAACGGAACGGTTTTTCGTGATGATTAGTGGCTGCTTAGAGCCTCACCTGAAGACTAATTGCTGGCTCGGGGCGCCTTACAAGCGACGCGAATAATGTTCCAAACCCCTCCTCTTACGGAAGACATCTCCTGTCCACTACGGGCTCACCATAGCCCGTGCTTCTTGCCCCGCTCCTGTGCCAGGTAAGTTACGGGCTCACCATAGCCCGTGCTACTTGCCCCGCTCCTGTGCCAGGTAAGTTACGGGCTCACCATAGCCCGTGCTACTTGCCCCGCTCCTGTGCCAGGTAAGTTACGGGCTCACCATAGCCCGTGCTACTTGGAACTTGTTCCGAGTAGCTAAATCTATAACAACAACAACACAACCCTCCTCTCCTAATACACTGCAATGTTAATGCTTTGATTAAACCGTTCAAAGCATTGCGATATCAACGTTTCATCAGACTAATGAGAATTAGTCTTCTATCACTCATATGTGCTTTAATGTGTCGTTAAATATGAGGATTTCATGCCGGTTATTCATGATGATGAATGAGTCTGATGAATGCTTCTATGCTCCTGAATAGGTAATGTAACAGGAGAATGCACTAAGCCATTACGACTCTAACACCTGTTGATGATAAGGATTTTGGATAGGGCGGTGAAAAGGAATGATGCCCAACCA
This sequence comes from Procambarus virginalis, assembly GCA_020271785.1. Taxonomy (NCBI): domain Eukaryota; kingdom Metazoa; phylum Arthropoda; class Malacostraca; order Decapoda; family Cambaridae; genus Procambarus; species Procambarus virginalis. The sequence continues at coordinate 5,634 of WNGS01002789.1, read as the reverse complement.
CTTGTGGACGGTCGGGGATTGAACACCGACCTGCAAGAAGCGAGACCGTCGCTCTACCGTCCAGTCCAAGTGATTGGGCACATGTTCCTGAAGGTTATCCTTACATTACCCAGTTTTTTCGAATGCTACAGATGATTGTCTGGCGTTGGGTGCCTTCACTTACTGACTGTAGTCGCCCTCTTGATCTTAAACATCTTCTGGGGGTCGCCTTTACTCCCATTCCTATCCTGATAACGTTGCACTTTTCAGGGATGAGTTCAAGTAGCCATTCATCAAACCTTTCTTCGAAGTTTGTCTAGGAACGCTTGCCTTCTCCATCAGCCTTTCTGCCTGGGGCTAGATTCACGAAAGCACTTACGCAAGCACTTACGAACCTGTACAACTTTTCTCAAACTTTGGCGACTTTGTTTCCACTTATTAAACAGTTAATGAGCTCCGAAGCACCAGGAGGCTGTTTATAACAATAACAACAGTTGAATGGGAAGTTTTCAGGCTTGTAAACTGTTTAATAAATGTAACCAAAGCCGTCAAAGATTGAGGAAAGATGTACACGTTCGTAAGTGCTTGCGTAAGTGCTTTCGTGAATCTGGCCCCCTGGACTCTTGGTGTTATCTTCTAATCGCAATTACGAATATGAACGGGTTCGTTTCCCTAGTTATTAGTTTGTCATTGAACCGCAATGTAAGTTCTAAATGGCGCTTTCTCCTGATAATTCCATTCCTCTTACCCACCCAAGCACTCTCCTAGTAACTATAGTTACTTTTTATGTTAAACTTGTGTAATAATACCGGAGGGTCTGACAGCTAAGTGAACAGCGCTTCGGATTCGTAGTCCTGAGGTTCCGAGTTCGATCCCCGGTGGAGGCGGGGATCGAACCCCTCGCTTCATGCAGGTCGGCGTTCAATCCCCGACCGACCAAGTGGTTGGGCACCATTCCTTCCCTCCCCGTCCCATTCCAAATCCTTATCCTGACCCCTTCCAAGTGCTATATAGTCGTAATTGCTTGGTGCTTTCCCCCTGATAGTTCCTTTCACCCCCTGATGCCCCCTGTTACCTAGCAGTAAATAGGTACCTGGGAGTTAGACAGAGACGGTGACCGAACGCTTTTTGACAGTGGAGGAAAACTCAAGTCTTCCCGTCTCCGCTGTCATCAAACTCTGACCTGACTAGCAGACAGAACTTTCCTTCATAGTGGCTATGTATTAGTGTTTTAAAATAACGTTAAATTATGTGTAGATGACTCGTAAATCCTTCCAGCATATTTCGAGGGGAAATGTGACAGAGGTCTGTTGTTTAATGTTCCCTGTCCTGGGTCTATTTTTTTTTTTTGCATTCAGGCACAATCCTGGAGGTCTTCCATCTGTTTGGTAGTTCTCCATTTTACACTGAGTACGATCTATGGTGTGGTGTCATCAGAGACTGTGATCTTCGGCGCATCTTGGCTCCCCTCATCTGTTTCTCTCTCGCTCGTGAAGTCGCCACTATTTCACTCGGCGTCTTAACGAATGGTATCTGACCTGACACCACCTCGCGGGGTGGTTCAGGTGTGTGTGTGTGTGTGTGTGTGTGTGTGTGTGTGTGTGTGTGTGTGTGTGTGTGTGGGTGTGTGTGTGTGTGTGTGTACTCACCTAGTTGTACTCACCTGTTGTGCTTGCGGGGGTTGAGCTTTAGCTCTTTGGTCCCGCCTCTCAACCGTCAATCAACAGGTGAACAGTTCCTGAGCCTATTGGGCTCTATCATATCTACACTTGAAACTGTGTATGGAGTCAGCCTCCACCACATCACTTCCTATGGATTCCATTTGTCAACCACTCTGACACTATAAAAGTTTTTTCTAATATCTCTGTGGCTCATTTGGGCACTCAGTTTCCACCTGTGTCCCCTTGTGCGTGTGCCCCTTGTGTTAAATAGACTGTCTTTATCTACCCTATCAATTCCCTTGAGAATCTTAATGTGGTGATCATGTCCCCCTAACTCTTCTGTCTTCCAGCGAAGTGAGGTTTAATTCCCGTAGTCTCTCCTCGTAGCTCATACCTCTCAGCTCGGGTACTACTCTGGTGGCAAACCTTTGAACCTTTTCCAGTTTGGTCTTATCCTTGACTAGATATGGACTCCATGCTGGAGCTGCATACTCCAGGATTCCATGTGTGTGTGTGTGTGTGTGTGGTGTGTGGTGTGTGTGTGTGTGTTGTGTGTGTGTGTGTGTGTGTGTGTGTGTGTCGATAATTGTACTCACCTACTCGCACACATGCATACTCACCACACACCCACACACACACACACAGCACACACACACACACACAACACACCACACAACGCACACACAATCACAGGTCTCTAGCTTGTCCATGTAATCAAACACACACCATGCCCATCCACACACCCAAACACACAATCACTCGTACACAATCAAAAGACACAATCACGTTTCCACCCAATCAGATGTCACAATCGGAGTCCTCCTTCCACTATCAAAAGTCACAATCAAGGGTGACAATCAGGAACGCAATCAGGTTACAATCGACCGCCTCAGAGATAGCCCATCAGGACATGTCCGCCTAGTCGACCAAGCAGGCAGAGGTTAGTTGATTACCTGGAAGTAATGTGTCCCTGGGTAGTGGCGGGTTTCACAAGGTGGGTGGAGTGCAGAGTGGGCGGTTTTTCAACGGTGGCTGGAGGACTCAGAGTGGGCGGAGTGGGGCGAAATGTGGGTCTCGGGGTGGCCTGGGGTGGGTAATATGTTGAATTAGAAAAAAAACGGGAGTGAATGGTCGTAAAGATAGTGAATTATAAAGTACAATTAATATTAAGTTACAAAAAAAATAAAAAAAAAGACAGTAAGCAAAGCGAGGCTTCAATAATGAGACACATATAGACAAGAACAGACAGATTGACAGAAACATAGACTGACAGCCACCAGTCAAACACAGACATTGACAGACAGATGAACAATCAAACCATGCAGTCAATAAAACATACAGACAGACAATTAGAGCAAGACAGACAGACCGTATACATACAAAAAAGATAAACATAATTATTACAATTAAATAATAGATAATAGTACAGTATTATGTATTCACTGCTATTATCTGAGTTATTATTATAATTATTATTATAATTATTATTAGTTCAATATATTATTTATTATTAACGTTGTAATGTTAATAATTGTTATTGTTTGATTGTGCATTGTCCTTTATTTGCATATTATGTTCCTCTCAACAACCCAAGTTTGCCTATTTTCTAGTTGTGCGTTGCTTGTTACGGTCTGTCGTAAACTGTGCTGGTTTTACCCCATGGGTTGCATAGTGGTAACATAATAATTATATTGGCGATGAAGATGAGAGAAATTTTACATAAATCAGACGTGTGAGAGAATATATAGTCTCTAGCCCCCAGAAGACAGGGGAACAAGGGAAGAAAAAGACAGGTGACAGGTCCAGAAGACAGCTGACAAGTATAGAAGACAGGTGCCAGTTAAAAAAGACAGGTAATACGTACAGAAGACAGGGGGACAAGGGAAGAAAAAACAGGTGACAGGTTAGAAGAACAGTTTACAGGTAAAGAAGACAGGTGCCAGTTAAAAAAGACAGGTAATAGGTACAGAAGACAGGGGGACAAGGGAAGAAAAAAACAGGTGACAGGTCCAGAAGACAGTTGCAGTGTAAAGAAGACAGGTGCCAGTTAAAAAAAGACAGGTAATAGGTACAGAAGACAGGGGGACAAGGGAAGAGATAGACAGGTGTACAGGTCCAAGAAGACAGTTAAAGACAGGTATAGAGACAGGTGCCAGTTAAAAAAAGACAGGTAATAGGTACAGAGATAGGTACAAAACTCATATGACGGATACAAATGACAGATTTACGTGTAGTTTTGCAAAGGCAACAAAAATTACCAAATCACATTCAATTCACCAACACAAAAGAGCTCGTATTTAGCATCACAAAAATGGAGTTCGAAATATGTGAGAAGAGACAAGACCACCGCTGCTGAGGATAATTGTCCCAATAAGGCTCAAAACATTATTTCATTTGTGGCTTACAACAACAAAAAGTTAATAAACACAATGTGTAAAATGATAAACAAAATTAACAATGATAGATATGTGGTCCCACGCACACGTCTTAGACAACCAGGCCACGACATAATGTCAAATGAATTGCATCTGGAGTTTCTACTGAACACACGAGGGTTTTCTGAGGCTTCCGCTGGCTCTGTCATCCAAGACGCCTTTCCTTAGCTACTTATGCGTAAGCGTTAGAGGTAGAGTAAGCACACGAAAGTGCTCTTGGTATTAGTAGCAGACTCCTCCAACAAAGGGGTTGAACCTACCCACTAACGATCGCGTGAAAGGCCATTGGATTTTAAATTGTTTCGGTTTTTTGCCTATTAGGAACGGCCGAATCGGCGGGGCTGCCAAGAGAACCATATCAACACTATATAATTAATATATGTTTTCTAATATATTTTATTAATATATATGATTTATCTATATATATTTATAAATAATATTCTATAAATTATATTTTACATGCTTCGAAATATATGTTTGATCTTCGAAATATATATTTGTACTTCGAAAATATAGTTATCTTCGCACACTATAGTTTGGAAAATGGACACGGCTTCAAATTACACACAGATTTATCAATTACAAACACTACGAGTGGTTTGGTAGCCATGTGGGATAGCAGCGCAGTATATTCTGTGACGCGTGTTCGATTCCCGACTAGGCAGAAACAAATGGGAAAGTTTCTTTCACCCTGAATGCCTCTGTTACCTAGCAGTAAATAGGTACATGGAGTTAGCACAGCTGTCACGGGGTGCTTCCATGGGGGGTGTGTGTATGTGTGTGGCGTGGGAAAAAAAAGGGGTAGTTAGGAGACAGTTGATTGACAGTGAGGAGGCAGTGACAGAAAGAGCCAAACCACTCAACACCCGCAAACACAACTGAGGTGAATACAACTAGGTTGAATACAACTAGGTGAATACAGAAATCACAATTGCGTGCATGCATCAAATGACACCTTCAATCCTGACGATCATAAACTCTATAGTCGTCTAGTCTATTTACACATGTAAAGAAGGAGATAGGAGAGTAGAACAAATTGGGTAAAATTAGAGTGTAGAGAGATGGGGGGAGGGGGGGGGGTGATGAGGGTTTTGAATTACTAATCCCTTAATTTCCACATCTACCCAACAACCTCGTTGGGGAGTCACAACAATGATCCCGGTCGTTCCTCAACGAGAAGGTGAAATCCGGATACAGAAACCATCACTTTTGATGCGATAAATACAAATCCTCTCCATTAAGCTATAAACCGGACAAGTGGCCCATAAGCCGCTTAAATTGTCAAATTACGGTCGAAAATCTTCGTATTTCTATTAAAAGCGAGAGAAAGTAAAGTTACAGAGGTAGTTCTTTGCCTGGCTACTGAGGAGCTATTACCAATTAGTATTGGTTCTTAATTGGGACAGTAAGCTGTTTAGTGCCCCCAGGAGAATACCTTTGACCTCTGTTGACCCGCCAGGGGCAAGTCAGGTCACCAATCCGATCTACCAGATGTACAATGTCTAGAAAAGGTATTTATAAATAAAATGTTCTCATGTGCAGGCGATGAGTCACAATAA
>WNGS01002788.1:49479-65987 GCA_020271785.1 Procambarus virginalis | reverse complement strand
AAGTGATTGAACAGTATGAACATTGTGATGGGATCCCTGGATTTGAATATTCTTGTAATCCATCCTATCATTTTCGACACACACTATATTTGCTTTGAGAAAATCCTCAGCTGTGATGAGGATTCAACCCTATGCAGTGGGTATTTCCCCCCCCCCCCCCCCCCACCCCCAACACAAACACACACACAACCAGGCCACGACATGGCACAAGAATTGCAGCCTGGAATTCTACTGAACACACACGGTTTCCTGAGGCTTCCACTGAAGCCGGACCAGGATTTCCACACAATCCCCTCCCCACTGCACTCTGGCTCTGTCATCTAGGAATGTTCTACCTCGATGCTCCTCTTTTTAATACACAGAGTAATCACATTACGTAATGTATCAATGAGAAAATCCGTAGGATCCGCGATGAGGATTTGAACCTATGTTGTGCGTATTCCCATGCACATGCCCCAGACAACCAGCCCACAACAGGAAACCACATGTACAGAAAAACTCGAGGTTGCAGTCCTTTTACCATGTCATGGTCTATTGAAACTTACACTTTAAAAGTGTAAACTCAAAACCCCTTTGAGTTTACAAGACTCAAAGGGGTTAAGACCCTTTGAGTCTTAACAACTCAAAGGGGGAGATGAAAATTACCACAAGGGGTACAAGTGAAGTTGTCAAGGCTGCAGGAGAGAAAATCCCTGGGCCTCAAGGATATATTTAATATCATCATGATAGTCTTTGAGGTCTCTATTTGCATTTGCAGTATGGTGCAGGAGCATAACTGCCAGTGTTGGCATTCAATACAGTATTTTTAAGCACTTAAACCAGGGCCTCACCAATGGAGGACAAAGTAGTTAGGCAGGCAGCTGCCTCCTGAGAAAGGGCTGCAACTACAAGAGTGTCAGTCCAGGTGGAGTTAAAAGTAACTTGGGAATCCAGAGTCAACCAAATTCTTCAGGATGTGCAAATCAGGATGGAAATGTTCATTGTGACAAAGCTCAAAACACTTGGGCCACACAGCAGGGCCAAACAAATCCCAGAACCTAACAGAGGCAAAAGGAAGCAAATGCGAGCGAGTGCACTAATGGCGCTCGTAACACCCAGGAAGGAGTGGGGAAAGTGGTAAACTGTGTAGTAGTCACACATTGCAAGATAAAGCCACATTAGGCTTTATTAGGTATTCACCACTGGGAGCTTGGAGCTCAACCCTGCCAAAGAAACAAAGGGTCAGTTGGGATAGTATGAGAAAGCTTGGTTTGGGCCCACCACAGCCGAAGCTATGTAGCCCAATTTTCCAAGACGGTTTGTCCCTGGAACCTGGTCACCCACCCCACAAGTCTGAGGAGGAAGAAAAAAAAATTCTGCTCTCCCTTTCTCAATTTCTTTCTGCCACTCTCCTCACTGCTGTGTAGTTTTGTGCTTCTTTGTATCACTGGTATGTTTGAAGGGTTGGCCTCTTCCTATATTGGTTCCATTTGTGTGTCTTTTTGGTCTCTGGTGCTCTTGCAATTTGCATTTGAACCAATGCTGTTTCCTAGTTCTGCATCTGTTTTGATAACAACTTTAAAATTTATGACAAAAAAAATGGAGTTTTATATTTGAATTTTCCCATCAAAAATTCAGGGACACAAATCAACAATATTTGTTTTAATTATATATGTGTATGTAAAACCAGATTAGATTTTAGGTTTAATAAAAAAAAATGCTAGTTGACAAATTGCCAGAATGTGTGTAGTCAATGCAACTTTAAAAACAAAATTACTTGAGTCTATTGATTTCTTCCAAATAAATCACACAATGTAGCTAATAATCTTGGACATCTAATGGCAATATAAAAATAATGTATTGAAAGCATAGCCAAAACAATGAAGCTCCCTTAAAATATAAGCGTTTGAAAGATAAATTATATATATATATATATATCCTCTGGATACTTTAACTACCAAATTGTGTTCCTTTAATAAAGAAACTTTTGAAACATTAGGTTTTGATAATTTAAAACCAAGTTGAATATGATTTGTTTTTAATAATATACAATACAGAATTCTGGACAAGAAACTCTTAGCCGAAACATTATTCTATCTGTTTAAGGCATATGCAAGCATTTGATATTTTTTTCAGTAACACTAATTTTCCATGGTTGCTTCTATTTCCCCAATTTCTTTTGATGGCAGGAGTCAAACTTCTAGAAGACAGTGATCATAGAGGCACGTGATTTTCCAACACCAATCCATTTAACTGAAATATTAATGAAATCATTAAAACTACATACAAAATAAATAATTAAAGCGTAAGTAATTATCAAAAGGCGCGAAGCCGGGGAGACTATATACAGACGACCACGTGCTTTGCGAACCCCTCTGGGATGTGACCCGTCGGATGCTTTGTAAGTTTGTATACGAGGAATGTAAATCTAGGGGGAAAAATGACAGGTTCATAGCATATATGCAATGGTATTTTGTTTGTACTCGCCTATATGAGAAGTCTTGATCGACTTGTTATGTTGATGATCATTGTTGATGAAGCATAGTTATTTAAATGAAAGAGGTGGTGGTGGATGTTGATGGTGTTGGGTTTACTGAAGTGGAGATTAATGGTGATAAGGTAACCTCAGGTGTTAACGCATTTGGGTCAACATGTGACGAGTCGGGTACAGGTGGGCTAATGGAAGCTTTCTTGGAAGTCTTTGCGAAAGACTAATTGACATTTCATTCCCTTTGATCTTTTTTTTCAAAAACTTCATATACAAATTGTACAGGCTCATCATTTCCTTGGTTTCAAACTCGCTGTTACTCGTTTCCATAAAGGCCAGAATGCCTTTAAAAAAATTTTAATTTGTTCCATATTACATTTTTCCTTTGACACTTCTTCATCCTTCATCCTCTTTCCCTTCCACACCATTGTCTTCATTGCATTCTTCTGGCTTTTTGCTGTACATAATCCTATAATTTCATCATCAGTAATGTTTTGAATGTTTGGGGCTTCTTCGTCAACATCTATTCACCTATGTCATCTTCTATTGTTTCAGTCACCAGTTCTGCTCTCAGTTCTGGGGACTTAACCCCCCCCCCTCCCACATAGACTTGGAGTGCCTCTTAATTTTTTCCTTTCGCTAACTTTCTTCGCCACAAATACTTCAAAATCTGCCTCGTCATCTTCCTCAAGAAACGGACTTAACGTGGGCTGAAGCTTCTCCAACTATATCTTAGTGTTTGCTTTACCTCATCCCACGCACTAGCAATCCAGATAGCTGACTTTATTGTGAAGACTTTTTTTAAAGTCCTTAATTGTTCCTGGCTGATTATTAAGACGTCTGGCAAACATCCTCTTGTAGTGGTGTTTAAGGTTCTTAATTATCCCTTGATCCATGGGTTGGATCAGTTAAGTTGGATTGAGTGGTAAGAATATTACAATGATATTGCCATTTACTAGCTCATCACCTCGTGGATGTGTTGCACTTTATCTAACAGCAGCACAACTTTGCGTTTTGGGGAGGCCAACACTTTTCAGGTGCTCCTTCACCTCGGGTACAGTTCTTACTGAACCACTCGGCAAATATTACTCGAGACATCCACGCACTTGACTGGTTCTTATAAACCACAGTGAGGCACCTAGCTGACTTTAAGAGGGGCATAATTTAGTTTATTTTAAGTTGTTAAATGTCAACCAACTTTTTGACTAGTTGTACAGTATATGAAAAGGGCTGCAACTGTTCCAAGTTTCAGTATCACAGCCTAAATAGAAAGGGAGATTTTTTTTTTTTTATCAACAAATTTTATGCATTTTCAATAAGGCTCCACAACCACGAGTTTCAAATGAAATAATTTCCATGGCACTCTTCTATCACATTAGCATATAATAAAGGATCTGTATGACCAGCATTTTCAAAATATGTTTAGTTTTACTAATATAAATAGTCAAAGTTCCCCCAAAAAATTATGCAAATATATCATGTTTATTACTATTTATAAAATCAATAAATGAACTTAGGAAAAAAACGCTTCTTACAGATTGTAGAGACAAACTCTACATGTAAGGTGTAAGTTTCACGTAAATTGAATACAAAAATGAAAGTTGAAGTTACGTTTATGCTACTTTAAAAGAAATAATTAAAAATTGAAGTCTAAGGTGCTGCCATCTGTGGCTGAAGTTGACATCAACCAATTTCCTCCAAATTGGCACCCGTACAGATAGGCTTAGGTGCAGTCAGGTGTACGAGTTTCATGCAAATTGTCGGATAAACAAATAACGAAAAAAAAATTAACTAAATTTTTTTTTATAAAACTAATTAAATTTTTTATAATATGCTATTGTGATAGCTGAGAGTCGGACATGATTTCAGTCGACACTTGTGTTTGATGTTAATTTTTCAACAATTTGGAAAATTGTTGAAAAGTAATTTTTTCTCCCTTTCTATTTATGCTACGATGCTGAGACTCGGACCAGATGAAGATCTTTTCATATACAACTAGTCAAAGTTTGATTGAAATCAAACTAATTTTCATTTATTGCATATTTCTTGCATATTTGAAAATTATGTCCCCTTAACCCTTAAATGGCGCATAGCTATATACCATTTGACACCCACAGGCGCATACAAAAAAAAAAAAAAAAAATATTTTTTCTTCCTAACCTGTTAATTTGTGTTCACTGATCACGGGAAAAATAGTAAAAAATCGTAAGTTGAATATATTGGCCGCTATAGGGCAGGGAAGTCTGGCACAAAACAGGCGCTCACTCAGCATGCGTCCCAGGCGGTCTGTTGATCGCCAGCTGTCAGGCCGGAGTTGCCACAAAGAGATAATTGCCTAATTATTTCAATGTCTCTGATTGATTTTTCGTAGTTTTTTTGCTGTAATATTATTCAATAGTGTGTAGTGTGATATATTTATATAATGAAATGGGTGAATCATCGCTGTACTCAAAAATATGGTGTGCATATTGTTGATTCAATTATGTTCATCAAACAGTGAACAAATACTTTGTCGGTTGTTACACTATATACACAGGTTATATATAAGTATCTGCATGTTTTGTTCACCATAACGAACCACTAAGTTGCTATTATGAGTCAAAAAGTAACGAGGAGTGACCGCCGTGTACCAGCCAGCCACTCACGCCCTCCCTCAAGTCATCTGACTCGCCCACATTCTCCTCCCACAATACTGTTTTTGCTTTTATTCACTATATACAGACGCTATATATAAGTATCTACATTCGTGTTCACCATAACGAACCACTAAGTTGGTATGCTGAGTGGCAGTGGCAGCCCGCCACTGGCTGCCACTGCCACTGATGGACCTCACAGTCAGCTGATGGCTGCCGCCCTCAAGGCCACACGCACTATTTCTCCTCCAACAATACTGCTTGTGGTGTTATTACGCTATATACACACATTATATATAAATATCTACCGGTTTTATTCACCAAACTTGTACAAGTAAACTGGTATGGTGCCCAAAGACGTGATCACCAGTAAACAACACGATAATTCCTGCAGACGACGCTCCTCTCACCAAAATGGCGGCTCCCAACCTCCTACTCTTGCTGTTTATACTCTCTATACACACGTTATATATAAGTAGCTACATTTGTGTTCACCATAACGAACCGCTAAGCTGGTATGGTGAGTGCAGTCAATAAAAGGTGGCCACACACAGTCAGATAACAACGCCACCACCCTCCCTCCCACAGCATTACTCCTCCCTCCATGGAGCACAGCGCTAAATATCATCACAATCCTCTTATTATCAGACCCATGGTCAGTTTTATCACAGTCAGGGGTCTTCTGTAATAATATTATCGCTACATAATAGCATGAACAAGTATATTATGGCATTTTTAGGCGATGCTGTGGTCACAAGCTGAACAGCAGTGCTGTGAGCTCATGCTGCGTGCGTCAGGCTTGGTAGCTTACTCGATACTGAGGCCCCTAACACCCGGGAGTTTGGCCCACGATTTTTTTTAAAAATGGCATCTGTTTACAAGAGCCCTGATGAAGGTGTGGTGAACCCCGTGTATCCGCGGGCCGTTTAAATCTTGCGTAGTACTCCAACGCATCATATGATGCGACGCGCAATTTTCTGCAAGTCGGTCAACGCATCATATGATGCGATGCGCAATTGAAGGGTTAAAGCCCTGGGGTTTTTGCTAATTCCAATCGTGTACTTCAATTTGTGCGTGCCGGCTGCATTTGCACAACACAACAAAGAAATTCTCCATTTGTTCTGCTTATAACCACCTGAAGGATCGTCTTCACCACTATGAGCCATCATGTCTGTGGGTAACATACGCCAGTACAAACCTGTCTCGTCAGCATTATAAATATGCTCTGGAGATAAATTTTATTCCTGCACCATTTCTGCAAATTTACTTGAATACTCATCAGCACCAATAGTCTCAGCAGACTATCTTTCACCATGTACCCTAATGAACCTAATGACATAGCAGATTTTAAAGCTTCTGAGCCATCCATCACTTTTCACACTCTTCTGAGGAATTTTCATTGCTTGGTGAAATTCACATGTCTTTTCCATGAGCAGCCAGCCTGCCACTGGCTTCATCACCTCATGCTTTTAAATTGTCTAACCTCTGTTTGTACCACTCCCACACTGCATTATCTACACTCCACATTTGCTTTACTTACTACCTTCTATTTCATATTGCCTTATAACTTTCACTTCTACAGAAATAGTAAAAAATGATAGGTTTATCCTTAAGATCAAAAACAGTACTTTTGCCAATATCATATTCAGCGCACACGATACTTCTCGGGAAAACGCTCCCCACCTTATTTCAACTTTCTTCTCAAATGTCATCACTGACTTTTTTTTTTTTTACGTATCCCGCTTGTTGATACTTTCACTGACACAATGCGTGCATTATGGAGCCGACATGGTTCATGGATGTTCCTTGATTGTGCAGATACAGTATATCCAACCAAGTCACAGAATGAACACTCCAGTATCTTGACAAATCAAAACAATGGGAACAATGGGCCGTGAATCTGTGATGTCACAAGGTAGAAAGCACTAGAGTGGTGCTCAAGATGGTCAGTGGGCAAACCAGGCCATTTCCCAAACCACCCCGGGCAGCGCGAGGCCTAGCAGATGCTTACACATTTCCCTAACTATTAATGCGAACCATGCACTTCCCGAACTTGAGTTCAGGAAGCGTGAAACCCAACCCCAATCGTGAAACTGGAACTTTTGTTTAACTTAAGTTCGCAAATCATGTGGCTGTCTGTAGCACCATCAAAGTTGCAGGATATTCAAAAGGCACTAAATATCACTAAGGATGCCAATATGGGAATAAAAGTGCACAAGGCAAACAATGTCAAAGGTATCTGATTCACCAAAGATTCTATCAAGGGACAAATGACTGAAGGTCAGTCAGAAAGCCAAGCCAGCCAAAAGGTAACCACCACAAAGCCATCATTCACAGAACAGGGTCATGAAAAAGGAAAAATCCTGAATTAAGTAGATTGCTTAAAATTACTGCCTGCATGAATGCAGAACATGCTCCACAGGCAGAAAAAGAACAACCAAGGAGCAAGTGGAACAAGCAGGTGATGCTTAGAGAAGATGTGGAAACTGTAGAGTAAGCACCAACAAAAAATTCCTTATAGTTCAGGAGGAACATAAATGGCTTATGATGACAAAAGGCCTAAACAATGAAAACAGGGCAAATGAGAAAGCCAAAACACCTTCAACTAATATTGACTTATATAAAGACACCCGAAAAATGTGCTAATTAAAACCCTTGCATTAATATTATGGTATGTCTGAAACACTATAATTAGTGGCTTTATAAATGCAATTAAGTATCTACTATATCATCACTGTAATCATGTCATCTAATTTTTTCAATTATTCTTTCATTACCATCATTTAATCCTGGGATGCCAACTTAATCTCTCTCAAATGAAAACGAAGTTATCCAAGAGCATATGAAATCCATCGTACACATACCTGGCACATTGATGAGCTCCTCTATCTTTTCAATGTAATTTTGTGCATTTTCTGGGAGCTCCTCATAGGTGCGGCACTGAGCGGTATCTTGCAACCATCCTGGCATAGTGATGTACTCAACCTTGTAAAATAAAAATGTACAGGATAACTTAAATACAGTAATTAAATAAAGTATATAGTTTGAATACATTACATGTTAACTCTGGCTGGCATCTATCTAAACATCTATTTTCGTTATTTTATTGTATTGTATCTTATGACAGAAATAAAGTTTGAATATTCTCTTNGAAGGGGTGAGGAGGTTGCTTTTCTTTAAACATAACCATTATTTAATTTTACAGTTGCCCAAAACATTAGTGGTCCAACATCTTCTAGTCCACTTAGATTCTTGCTTTCATCTTGCAGCCCCACCTAGGTTGTTGCCTTCATCTTGCAGCCCACCTAGGTTGTTGCCTTCATCTTGCAGCCCACCTAGGTTGTTGCCTTCATCTTGCAGCCCACCTAGGTTGTTGCCTTCATCTTGCAGCCCACCTAGGTTGTTGCCTTCATCTTGCAGCTCACCTAGGTTGTTGCCTTCATCTTGCGGCCCACCTAGGTTGTTGCCTCATCTTGCGGCCCACCTAGTTTGTTGCCTTCATCTTGCAGCCCACCTAGGTTGTTGCCTTCATCTTGCGGCCCACCTAGGTTGTTGCCTTCATCTTGCAGCCCACCTAGGTTGTTGCCTTCATCTTGCAGCCCACCTAGGTTGTTGCCTTCATCTTGCAGCCCACCTAGGTTGTTGCCTTCATCTTGCGGCCCTAGGTTGTTGCCTTCATCTTGCAGCCACCTAGGTTGTTGCCTTCATCTTGCAGCCCACCTAGGTTGTTGCCTTCATCTTGCGGCCCACCTAGGGTTGTTGCCTTATCTTGCAGCCCACCTAGGTTGTTGCTTCATCTTGCAGCTCACCTAGGTGTTGCCTTCATCTTGCGGCCCACCTAGGTTGTTGCCTTCATCTTGCAGCCCACCTAGGTTGTTGCCTTCATCTTGCAGCCCACCTAGGTTGTTGCCTTCATCTGGCAACCCACTTAAGATTGTTGCCTTCATCTGGCAACCACTTAGATTGTTGCCATCATCTTAATTAATATAACCGACTTAGGTTGTTGCCATCACATTGATGTAGCCCACTTAGGTAGTTGTCATCATTTTGAAACTTACTTTGGTTGTTGGCATTAGCTTCCACCTCATGTGGAGGTTGTTGCCATCATCTTCCAAATCACTTTGGTTGTTGCATCATCTTGATGTAGCCCATTTAAGTGGCCTAACTACTGTGATGTGCCGAGTTATTGTGAAATTCCTCCTGTGCGCATGAAATCAAGTGTTCCCCCAAAATTCTTTTTTCTTTGTAAAATTATAAATTCCCTTCCCTGAACATGTCTATGTAAAAATAAATACCAAATTCCACTTACTTTGGCTGTGGGGACATGGACAAGGTGCGCTCTGACGTCATCAGGGGCTGGTCGCTCATGTGGGAAGCTCCCAGACACAGTCGCGCGGGCCATTCAAGCACCGGGTGTTGCCACAAATATATTTTCAGTTATTTGTTCTATGTATTTCTAATGCGGTTTTATTTTTTTTATTGTATATGATACATATTATTGTCCTTTACAATATGTATACAGTAGAACGTTCATAATGTTCCATGGAACTGTGATACATGTGTCAGTAATGTGTCCACAATAAATGTTTATTGCCGCAATATTACTTGTTAAAAATTCACTAAAATTACAATATGTACAGTTTCACACGCTATTTACACAGTAACACAATGTATTACACACTCAGTACTTCGGAAGTGAGTAATAATCAACGAAGTAGTCCATGGTACACAGCGCGACTTCGCTCTCATTGCACCAGGTACAGATAGATTTTTGCTTACTGTTCTTCGTTGTGCGTGCTTGCAAATAACACACTCACATACACCCTTGGCTTTAGTACTTGTAGGTGGTATGTAGCCAAGCTTGTAAAGTATAAGGTAGTAGTTTAAAGATTATAGGAAAAGATCAATTTGTAAGGTAGTCTTGAAAAGATCGCTTTATAAGGTTCTACACAGGAAGAGATTCAGCCATCCTCAAAGAGTGTCCGTCAGTCTAAAAGAGATTCAGGCATTCTGGAAGAGATTCAGGAATTCTGGAAGAGATTCACCCAGCCTCAAAGACTGTCAGTCAGTCTGGAAGAGATTCAGCTAATTCTTGAAAATATCTATGGAAAACACCACCATAGAAGTTGCTAACACTGTTCATCCATGCTACTTGTACCAGATGCATCATCACTGAATGCAGAAAATGATTCATCTGTGTATCATCTATATCAGTTGGAGATGGCATAGGTGGGCAAAGGGTGGCGCTCAGAGCTTCAACTGGATATGCTCATTGTATCCTCCTCATAGGTGATGTATCACTTGCATCTGACCTTTGTGTTAGGTCCTTATTGCGTCTAGCTTTACCAATATCATGACCCTTATGTTCTTCAAACAATAAGGTTTGAATTTCACGGACAGAGTGCGATCTTTCAACACCGTGTTGGACAGGTGTTTGGAAGCCAGAGGTGAATGCTTCACCCATGGTTGCTCATTCAGTAATAACCCAGCCAGCAGCCCTAGGGCATTCTGGGATTTTTTTCCAAGATGGCTGCCTCTCACTGGAGGTCCTAAGAGTCCATTCCATTCACAACCAACTGTGCACACATTTTGAATGGGTACGAAAAATCAAAAGAGCTTTCTCGATTGGTGCAGTTTCCCACCGACCGAGTTTTCTCAGTTGGCGCAGTCCAGTGGTTAAGAGGAGGAGCAAGAACTGTTGTAAAGTATTACCAGTAATTCAAGAGAGGAGTGGACAAATTTATGTTGGAATTACCATATGAGCCTGGCTGTGATGGGTATGTGTGCTTTCAGGCTCACAGACAAGACAATCATCACGGAAGGCTGGCCACAGGCTAGGCTTTGGGATTATTTTTAAAATCAACAACAGGTAAACTTGATATTTTAAAATATATTTAATAATTTTGTAATGTATTCCTTTGTTTACTATCAATATCTCTGAAAGAAAGGCAAATGTATGAATCCCCTATAAAACATCATAATTGGAATTATTTGTCTGGTTTTAATTACAGGTACAGTAATACATTTTCTGGGAGTCCCCCCAGTGGCTTCCCAAAGCGATCTTGCTAAGATTTCTCCTTGCAAATGGGTCACATGAGATGTAGGAGTTCTGCTTGATCTACTGGGGATCAGAGCCAAAATCTGGCCTACTCTTAAAGGAACAGAGAACAAGTGTGGGAAATTTACTCGTGGGATTATAAAATTTTGATATTAATTAAGTATATTATATTTAGTAATAACTTATTATTCATTATTTATTTAAGCAAAGTGAACTGTATACAGATTTTCTAACAAACTCCTCATACTAATTGATGGGTTTTATAATTTGTTCTACTAAACTAAATTGAATTAGTAGACATAATCAAGGCTGTCTTAATAGCATTAAGGGCTCCCTGGGCAAACCAGTGTATATTCACCTAGTTGTGCTTGCGGGGGTTGGGCTCTGGCTCTTACGGCCCGCCTCTCAACTTTTTTTTTCCACCCCCCCCCCCTGACTTACTGTCGGGGGGGAGGGGGGAAAATCCCCGACCGTCCACAAGTGGTTGGACACCATTCCTACCCTCCCCGTCCCATCCCAAAGCCTTATCCCGATCCCTTCTCAGTGCTATATAGTCGTAATAGCTTGGCGCTTTCCCCTCATAATTTCCCCTATTCCCCCCCCCCTCCTCAGGAAGCAGCCCATAAAAGCTGTCTAACTCCCAGGCACCTATTTACTGCTAAGTAACAAGGGCATCAGAGTGAAAGAAACTGCCCGTTTGTTTCCGCCATCGCCGGGGATGGATCCCCGAGCCATAGGATTACGAGTCCCAAGCGTTGTCCACTCAGCCACCAGCGTGCTGGGGCCCCTACAACAACCACTCACAGGCATATAAAGTAAATGGCCAATAATACAGTACTAAACATATATTAATTTTATTGGTACTTCAACAAAACTGGTGTTAAAACATTAAAAACATGCTGTTGAGCGGCATCTAATCAACAGGATAAACATTTGAACAATACACAAAGCTTGAAAAACACAATACTCACTAAGCTACACAGATTAGATGGCACAGCATGAAATTATTATGAACTTATTATTATTATAAGCATTTGTGGCATTTCTTTTCAGAGAATTGCTTTATTATTGGCTAGAAGTCAATGGTCTTCAGGTTGTCATTTTCCATGCACACGAGTGAAAGCCAGTTCAAACGATGTTGCCCCTTTGTGTTACAAAGCGGATTTGTTATAAGTTTTAGTCTTGAAAAAGAACGTTCTCCTGTACAGTTGGTCACCATCATGCACATGAACACACTTGTGCAATTTCAACATTCAGGAATACAGATTTCAAATTGTCTGAAATTATTTTTCTTTACAGTGCAGGGAGTCTCATACAATTTTCATCAAGAGCCATGTAGTGCTTGAGATACTCAGTCACTTAAAAGGTCATCATAATTCAGGTCTTTGTGATACATATTAGCCAGATGTTCACACTTTTTCTTTAATGCATCAGAAGCAATGGTTTTCAATTCACTGAAGAAAGAACTCAGATTTCCAATCTATGAATAAGCCCCTGCGCGTTTTGTCAGTTCAAAGATTAGTGTGTCCGGAATAGGGAGGAAAGATTCCATCTCGAATTTTTTGGTTTTAATGAGAAGTACTGCTACTGCTGATCCATCATATCTCCGAAGACGCACACTTTGTTTTCATTCCCGTTTTTCCCATCACTGTAATTTGTATCTGGACACACTCCTGCTTTCAATTCATATTCACTAAATTTGTCTCTGGTTAACAGAAAATAGGTTTCCATACTCAAGAAAATTTGTGGCAACAAGGATGTTCACATTTTTTTTATTGCAGGACCTTGTTTGTTTTGTTCGTTCTTTTTAGCATGTCATTCCAAAGAATTGTGAGATTTACACACAGAAATCACACTAACGTGATGTATCCAATGAACAAATCCACAAGGGCCGTGACGAGGATTCGAACCTGCGTCCGGGAGCATCCCAGACACTGCCTTAATCGACTGAGCTACGACAGGGTAAAAGAGTTGAAATCGAAGTTCTACTGAACTTACTGGATCCCGCAGCCTCTCCGAGGCACAAACCAGGATTTTACACAACTCTTTTACCCTGTTGTAGCTCAAGTCGATTAAGGCAGTGTCTGGGATGCTTCCGGACGCAGGTTCGAATCCTCGTCACGGTGACAGGGCCGAAGTAAACCCAAAGATGCCAATATTCGTACAGAGCGAACACTGCGCCAACCAGACGAAGCAAGTATTGGGGAGCTCACCGGCTCATAGACCTGCACCAGAGGCCTACCCTGACCAAACAAGGCACAATCAATCCAGGAGGGCCAGGAGCGACCCTGCCCCCTGGAAAACAAACAAGTTTGAATTACCTGGGAACGAACAGAAGCTGCCAACAGAAACTAAGCAACACAGTTCTCCGAGAACAACAGAAAATGGTGAAGAAAACAGAAGAGCCAGGGTCCAAGCCAAAGCAACGACAAAGCCCACACAGCTTGTCGACATAAGAGGTGAAAAGCATAGAAAACCCGCCATCTGGAGGATTGGTGCAAACAGCAGCAACAAGGCAGACAACGCAGAAGCAGTTGTTGGCCTCTGCTGGGGTCCTCAACCCTAGTCGAGGACCCTCCACCCTGCGCTCCCACATCCTCTGAAGACAGCTCCAGAAAACTAAAGAAACACAAAATAGAGGCCAAATGACCGCGAGTCCAAAGGCATCTGCCGCAAAGCAGCCGAAAGCGTGGGAACTTGAGCATGCAGCTGCACCAGACGAATATCACTAGGAAACGTTGGGGGTGAAGAGGCACTCATTGAGAAACTCCAGAGCCACCCCCCCCCCCAAGAACACCACAGCAACACTGGAAACCTCCCGCCACTCAAGCGTGCAATTATGACAAAAGCCATGCCAAGCACAAAGAGAGAAGAAAGAATAGTCCCAGCCAGGAAAACTTTGGATCCACAGAATGCCTCCAAAAAGAGAAGAGGAGCTGCACTGAAAAGAAGTTGAATCCAGCACCAAGATGTAAGCTTGGTCCCACAGGACGTATGCACTGAAAACCACCCGAACTGCTGCAGGGAAAATCAGAGAGGAAGAAAGCCTCAAAATGGACGAATCTGAAGAACCCAAAGGTTTTGGGTTCCTCGGATTTGTTTGGGTTCGTTTCCCTCCCTCCTCCCCCAGAAATGAATCCAAGGGGAAGGCATACCCAACACACACAAAGGGAAGGAGGGTTCAAAAACCCCTGCTCCTGCAGAAGAAGCACCTGAGCAGAGGGGCCCAAGCAGGGTCAAAAGGAACCCAAGTGGACTCTTTCCCCCCCCCCCCCACCCACGAGCCCCAGAAACCATGGCCAAAGGCTCCGGGGCAGAGCCCACATCCACGCCCACTGCCCCAGAAGAAAAGGCGGAGTCCACGGGAAAGGATTCAAAGAAGGGAGTCTGCTGGTGCGACTCCGAAGCTTTGGTGGGAAGAGGGACCTAACCACCTCCGTGCCCACATCGGAAGGGGCAGCCCCCGAACCCACCCGCGCCTCACCCCAAGGAACAGCCAGTAAGGTAAAATTCCAGAAAAGAAATTGTGGCCCGAGTCGATGTCCGACCCCCAGCACCATCAGTCAAGAAGTAAAGTGGTGGGTTGCGGCTCCCCTTTTCCCCACCAGTTGGGGGGATAGCACTAATAAGCGGGGGGACTAGTTAGATGACTTGGGGGAGTTCTTTTGCCCTTTTTGAGGACATAGCTTGCAATTTTCAACCAGACGGTGGTCTGTATTATTTTGCCTACCTTTTCTGGGTGCCTTTCCTGGTAGATGGCGAAATATGACATACTGTACTTTAAATGTAATGTGCTTATAGGCCATTGCTCTCTGCGCCTCTCTGAGGGGGGGCGAAGTTTTGGCTCTGGTTCCCGGTAGGCAACAAGAAATCTGTGACTGATGACCCCAACTAATATAGCACTATATCAGTAGGATAGCTTCAGGGAGCCGACGGGCTCCCTACAGAAAAACACAAGTACAATACAGTATATTACAATATTTATGGCCTAGGTTTAAACAAATTTTGTTATACAGCATAATATCCAAGTAGAACTAGCTTAATAGAGGTCTCTCATAGGAAAGCATGGTGTCAACTGCAGGGACTGGCTTTACAAGATACTAGCTGAAAAGCATTATTACCCTTCAATTACAAGTTAAATTATAAAGTTGGAAATTAATTATACTGTTGCTTTTGTGAATACTATCATGTAACATTTATGAGTTATATTGCATGTACTACCTCAAATGTGTTGTGATTAATTTCAGTGTATTGTAATTGCTCAAATTACTGAAAAGTACCTGTGGAAAACTAGTGTCTTCTGTTACCATTGAAGGTTTGATCCCATCTGTGATATTTTGTGCTTGGATATTAGGTTATGTCTACATCCTTGTCATTTTTTCAAATTTAAATAATGATTAATGTATTGGATTCAAATAATAACCTGTTCATCTTAGCTAAATTTTATTTCACCTCTTTGTATATACTATATGCTAATGAACTCTGGGTAAATTACAATTGAAAATACAAACACAATAAAGAATACTTGGCAACCTAAAACCCTCACTAAGCTATGAACCCCAATCAGTACTGTACTTTGTGTTTACTAAATAAAAATAAAAACTTAGTATGATGCCTGAAGCTGAACAAATTATGTGGGTGTTAAAGAGAACAAGTTAACTATTTTGTACTTTGATGGGTTCTGGCAGTTCTACTCCCCAAGCCTGGCTTGACAAGTGAGAGCCTGGTCCAACAGGTTGTTTGGAGTGGCCTGCAGGCCCTCATATCCACCCGGTTGGTCTGGCACTTCTTGCAGAAAACTGTTCAGTTTTTCTAGAATATTTCCACTTTTTTCCAGCAATATTTCTTATACTTGTTATGAGGACATTGAACAATCGTGGACGTCTGATGCTCATAGTCTTCTCTGACTGTGCCGATTGTGCCTCTACTCTTCACTGAATATTCTGAATTTCCTTCCATATGTGTCACTCCAGTATGTTGTTATTATACTGTGCAAATTTGGGACCTGGCCTTTCAGTATCTTTCATGTACATTATTTGGTACCTCTCCTTGAGACTTGAGACGATCCAAATAGTTTAGGCACTTTATCGTGTCTATGCATGCATATATGTTCTCTGTATTCCTCTAATCAGCAATCTCCTACTCTGAAATGAGAAGTGTGTATGGAGCAGTACTCAAGGCAAGACAGCACAAGTGATGAACAGTATGAACATTGTGATGGGATCCCTGGATTTGAATATTCTTGTAATCCATCCTATCATGTTTCGAACACACACTATATTTGCTTTGAGAAAATCCTCAGCTGTGATGAGGATTCAACCCTATGCAGTGGGTATTTCCCCCCCCCCCC